>SEYY01003231.1:27500-30000 GCA_009176605.1 Armadillidium nasatum
CGAAGATGGCAAGTTATAAGATCCTTTTAGACTGAGAATGTTTTAATTAGTTTATATAAAATTAATTTGAATTAATTAGAATATATATATATATATATATATATATATATATATATATATATATATATATATATATATATATATATATATATATATATATATATATATATATATATATATATACTAGTTCTCATTTTATGAAAACCACATTTCAATAATTCTTAGCTTTATTGACTTGAACTAAATTTTTTAATTCTTTATTATATATTTTATTTTCTTTATCGATATTTAATATATTATTAATATCATTTCTTTATCCATTATTGCAACCATGAAAAAGTATTTGTAAGCCTGCAAAATTGAGTGATTTTGATCAGATTCGCATAATTAGTTTATATAAAGTTAATTTGAATTAATTAGAATATATATATATATACATATATATATATATATATATATATATATATATATATATATATATATATATATATATATATATATATATATATATATATATATATATATATATATATATATATATATATATATATATATATATATATATATATATATATATATATATATATATATATATATATATATATATATATATATATATATATATATATATATATATATATATATAGTATATATATATATATATATATATATATATATATATATATATATATATATATATATATATATATATATATATATATATATATATATATATATATATATATATATATATATATATGGGTTAAAAGACATGTTTTACCTTAAATATTAATTATGATTGGAATTTTGAAGCAATAAGGCAAGTCTATGATCAAGAATGACTCCTGTTTTCAGAACCTTTTGAAACATTTGTCTCTGGCAAGATCGCCAGTTGAATTTACCTTCAATGCACTATCAATGCTTATAATGTTTCTTGATAGAACTCCATCATTTATCAAATTATCAAAAAACCTCAAACTTATTCCAAATTTACCTTCAATGTACTATCAATGCTTATAATTGTTTCTAGATGAAACTCCATCATTTATCAAATTATGAAAACCTCAAATTATTCTAGTGTTTTCAAGCAATCATATGGTTTTTCTTCAACTTTCATTGCAATTAACACCGTCTTTACATCCTTTTAATCAACTTGTATCACTCATAAGGGACATAGATTTCAACTCCAGTTTAAGTTACAAGTAATCCTTTTTTTAATAACATAACTAAATTTAAAGGAAAAAAATCTTATCATTGTTCATATTGTAAGTCTCATTGACCTTGTTATTGCTTCTTATTATCAACGAACGAAACATATTCTAAAAGCATGTGAAAACCACAAAGATAGCATGCAATATAAATTCTTTCATTTCATGCTATTTAGCACATATTATATTTATTCATTATAGTTAGGAGTTTGTTTTCTAAAAATTAGTCTTTCTTTAATACGAAATAAGCCTTACATTAATAAGAGAAAAATTATAGAATATATTGAAATCGAATAATAAGTATCTGAACAAACAAAGAATGATAAAATCTTCAAATAAACTTCAAGTGACTCTTTAGAAAATTAAGAGCTGGGAAATTATTATTGCGAAACTGGAAAAAAAAACATGCACAATTGCAAGTGATCCTGTTATTCAAAGTAAGATCATATCAAAGCTTAAATTTTATCAACAATAGCAATGCAGAGAATTAATACAACATTAGTTGAATTGTTTATTAGTGAAAAAATTTAATTAAATTTAAATTTAAAGTTATTATCGACGTTTCGGTCATATTCTACGATCATTATCAAGACACTGAATCAAAAATTAATAAAAATTAATAAAAACTAATAAAAACTAATAAAAATATAATAGCAATAATAATTCGCTGCATTGTTATTAGGCTCAAGAGGAGCACCTCCATTTATAATAAGCTTAAATTTTGATGCAGCATCAATATGTATCCATCGCAAGACACTCAAAGGTTGCTGGAGACCCGGCGGTGAGAAATTCTTCCACTTCACAAGATGACGTTAAACAAATAATCACTGTTTTCTCTTAATGTTTATACTTTGAGTTGAAGCGACATTGCAGAGAATAATCATACCGTTCCACATCTATTATTCATCTCTAAAAAATGATACTGATTACGAACGTCATTATAAATAATAATCAACATCATTAATTAAATACTAATGAATCATTCTCGGAAATATATCATCAATCTAGCTATTTCTTGGCAGTCAATTCCCTGGAGGCGTGACTTTTGGCTTCAAATTGATGCGATTGAAAAGGGCAAGAGAAAGGATAGAAGGAAAGGGTGTAAACGTTCTCCCTCTACTTTCTGGTAAGTGAGCCCCTTATTCATCATATTTAGTACAGCACACTTGCAAATGAAAATGGAGGAAAAATAGGTCTTTTAAAACACGTATAGATTTGGTATCAGAGTGTTTACCAATTCAAAACCAATTTGACGAAATTTTGCATCTCCTTTTTAAGATATAAAAAAATTA
>SEYY01003231.1:47500-49884 GCA_009176605.1 Armadillidium nasatum
TATTATTATTATTATATTATTATTGAGAAGTTAGACCTACTAAACCCTTAATAAACTGCATAAAAAAATAATTCGTTTAATATTTGGATCTCAAATTAATATGAACAACAAGCCACTCTTCAAAAATTATCCGTACTCAAACTACAGATAAGTTAGCATCAACTTCACCTCACCTCCACCTAAAATTAAATTTTTGGTAGTTTTCACCCCACCTCAATATCCACTTCAAGAACATATGCGTATCCATTTGGGATACGCACATGTGCTTGTTTATTTATTGACTTATTATTATTATTATTATTATTAATTATTATTATTACATTTTAATCGTTTTTAAATTCTTTAGTTTTAGGAATCTTATATATATAATTTAGTAATGGATCGATTCATATTTTCCATTTGCGGAGCGGAGCAGATACGATGTTGAATTTCGAAAGTGGCGGATGCGGAGTGCGGATGCGGATGTTGAATTTTCGAAAAGTGCGGATGCGGATGCGGATGCGGATTTAGAATTTTCAAGCTGGATGCGGATGCGGATGCGGATGTTAATTTTGATGAGGATGCGATTATATATATATATGTTAATATATAGTATATATTAATATATATATAATATTAAAAAAATATTATAATATATATATATATATATATTTTTTTTTTTTTTATATTAATATTATAGATATTTACTGTAATACCACAATAATAAACATAACTATTCTTACCTTTCAACGCTTCGCACCTCCCTCTATCTGTCTCACAAATCTTCTACCCTCGTCAAACTCAAATTCCTTCCATCCAAACACTCACTCCATCCTCCATCTCACTTCCTTCCTCCCCCTACCCTTCCCCTACCTACATCGGATCTACGTACCTTGCCAACCATTCTGTTCTCTTTCATTCTTCACATATGTCCAAACCATTTTAGCACATCTCCTCCTCTCTATCAATTACACCCTTCTTCCATTACACATCTCCTTATTCTTTCATTTCAATCCTATCAATCCTTTCTCAATTTATATATCGCTCTTAAATTTTCATCTCAAAGATATTGAACTTTTTCTCGACCGAGCACTTATCGTCTATGTTTCACACACATACAATACAGAAGGTGAACACATACATTCAAACATTCTTATCTTTATTTCTTTCGAAATTTTTCCCTTCTTCTTTTTCCATACTTTCATTCCTTCTACCACTCTGTTCTTTATTCCTTTTTCCGTCCCACCCTTACCTTCCACCCAATTACTAGTATTTGAATTCATTCAAATCCTCAAGTTCCATTCTCACTCCACATTTCCTCATCCCATCTCCTCCAATCCTCATAAGTTTATTCTTCGCTGGATTTAATTTCAATCTCGTGTTTGCACATTTCCCTTCAAACTCTCTCACAAGTATTCTCATCTTTTCTCCAGATTCTGCCACCAGCACCATGCCCAATCATCTGCAAAAAGTAAAACATTAACTTCACATTCACCTCCATATTTCTCAACGTAATACTCTTCCCTTCTCTCTCCCTTCTTCTAAGTAAACCATTCATCAATAGATTAAATAACATGGAGATATTACCACCCTTGTCTCAATCCCACTCACTAAACCAATCCGATAGTTTCTCTTCACCCTCACTCTTGATCTCAATTCGATATTATTAATATATAAAATATTAATAATATATATTATATATATATATATATATATATATTATATATATATATATATATATATATATATTATATATAAATATATATATATATTATATAATATATATATATATATATATATATATATATATATATATATATATATATAATATATATATATATATATATATATATATATATATATATTATATATATATATATATATATATATATATAGTATATATATATGTATATATATATATATATACACCATTAAATATTAAAATATATATATATATATATATCATATATATATATATAAATAGGATCGATTTATAGTATATTTAATTTGCGGATGCGGATGCGGAATCGGATGTCGAATTTTGGAGAAGTGCGGATGCGGATGCGGATGCGGATTGCGGATGCGGATGCGGAGCGGATTTTTTTGAAAGCGCGGATGCGGATGCGAAATGCGGATGCGGCGGATGCGGATGTGATTTTTTTGCGGATGCGGATGCGGATTTTTTTTTTTTTTTTTAATTTATATAAAATATATATATATATATATATATATATATATATATATAATATATATATATATATATATATATATATATATATATATATATATATATATATATATATATATATATATATATATATATATATATATATATGTATATATATATATATATATATACTATATATATATATATATATATAATATATATATATATATATATATAT
>SEYY01003232.1:0-22992 GCA_009176605.1 Armadillidium nasatum
GCGAGATTAACTAAAAGGTCTAAACTCTAAAACAAAGTTCAATATGTTCTGATATAAGGTGAAAGAATGAGTGTAAGGCAAAGGAAGTTGAAAAGATAAAAAGGAATAAAGGGTTAAGCAGACTTTACCTGTAGAGTACATGAAAGAATATTAATTCTTGAGTCAGTGAACTGAATAGGAAAAGGAGGAGATTGTGTAGGTAGTCAAGTCTCAAGAGCTTTTCTCAAAGGAGGAGTCTCTGTTGTAAAAGTTAAAAGGAGAGTTGGTAAGACGAAAAGTTCAAACTCAATCCAATCATGAATAATTTTTTGTGTGGATTTACACCAGAAATCCATACAAGGAGGATGGAAACTTATAAAAAGCAACTAGGTGAGTGCAAAAAAAAAAGTTCTGAATTTACTACTAAAAACGCCTAACAATTTGAAGCATGTTCTTCAGAAAAAAAACGTCATGGTCAAGAGAGTTTGAAGTATTAAAATTATGGAAAGGAAAATTTTTTTTTTGTGTATTTACAAAGTAGTTGTTCTGGAAAATTTGACTGGTAGATATAGATAAAGGAATTAATGTTTTTAAGGCATTGAAAACAATCATGTTTTAACTACCAAATATATATATGAGAGAAAACAGGATTAGTACCAACAAGGTTACCCTACCAACACAAGAAATTTTTAATTGTGTGAGACGCTTACGAAGTAAAAATGATAATGAAAGATGGATCATCAACGTGAAATAGGTAGGAGTTGTACTGACAGAAATGAGGTCATTAGTGGAAGATAGAAAAAAAAATTATATCGATAGAGCAGAACTCTGTGTAATACCACTAGTAACGAATTTAAAAGGTCAATGGGGCAGTCTACAGGAAACGGCTGGAAAGCAAATATATTAGTTACAAAGCCAAGAGTACTACCGAAAGAAGGAAACTTTGATATCTATGCTTTGCGCAAGCTCAATTAATAGCTTTTATATCTATTTCTATAACCATAATTTCATAAATTATTCGCCATCAATTATTTCTCATTAATTACAGTCTTTAACAATTATGCAGGGAAAATATTTTTAAAACAACAACTTATAAAAAATACCGTTTATTAGGGTGCTGTTTTCTTTAAAGAAAACTTAAAAAAAGTCTCTGTTTCTGAATCTCTGTCTTTTTGTTTGTCTGTCTCTCTAAATATATATGTAAATAAGAAAGAGAAGAAAGAGTGAAACAGAAATGAGTTTAATTAATTACTGTTATAAGCAAGCTATTATATTTTAAAATAAGTTTTTAAGTAATTCGTATAAGGAAGCAGACTTTTGATTACAAAGAATTTCTAAAGTCTCTTATAAGACGAATAAAAATTCTTGAAAATACTTTCAGAATTTTTCTTGGATCTACTCTTGAAGACACTTTTAAAAAAATATACATATTTCTGGATTCAAAGATTTCTTAAAAAAAAAATTCAGAATATTCCTTAAATTCCTCAGAAAAAAAAATCCTTCTTGAATCTACTCATATATTTGCTAAAAAAATTTTCGAGTACTTTTTGAAAAACCTTCTCTTGGAATTACTCTTTAATATGCTCTTGAAAAAATTATTATGAGGTTACTTTTGAAATTTCATCGTTGAGAGATTTTGACTATGCACTAATGAGCGTCAATTAGTCGCCCTAATTGTTAGAGGCGTTGAGAGAAATCTTCAATTAGTGAAGTAAGAAGATTTTATAACCTCTTCGCGTTGTAGACGTGACTTTAGTGGTAGATATTTGTGTGTAGAGGTTATTACAATATATATATATATATATATATATATATATATATATATATATATATATATATATATATATATATATATATATATATATATATATATATATATATATATTATATATATATATATATATATATATATATATTATATATATATATATATATATATATTATATATATAATATATATATATATTATATATATATAATATATATATATATATATATATATATATAATATATATATATATATATATATATATATATATATATATATATATATATAAATACATATGATACATTAGTGGGTGTTTGATAGTCGTTATTAAGGGAATAAGGCAAATAAGGCAAGATCATTATGCCTAAGAGGTTCAGTATCATTCTGTTCTATTCAAATGCATTCATAAGCTATTGCTGATGATGAACATTTGCTCAAGAGTGTGTCAGGGAGTGGCTAAATTTATAAGACGCCATTTCTATTAGACTATAAGGCAAATGTATAGTGACTCTCACTTGGGATCGCTGGCAAGTTTATCCATCGTAAATGGAACTGAATCAGTTTATTTGAAAATATTAACAACAAAAAAATTATTTAGAATAGGAATGAAGTCTTTTGAAATGTAAAAATATAAATGACAGAATTAACTATAAAATCGAAGAGATAGGTAACGTGTTATCTGTAGCACAAACGGAAGACTGATTGGCTCTGGTGCTTGAGGTTTACTGGTTCGATTTCGTTTTTGAAAAATAGGTACTTTTTAACTTAAAAAACTTCTCTCTTCGAATAAGGAAATTCCTGCGAGATGTAAACTTTTTATTTATTTAAATAAATAAATAAATAAATAAATAAATAAATATAAATAAAAAATGTTTATGAGAGTGCAAAAGAGTATTTAAAATTCTTAAAGAAATTTACAAAGTTTAGAAAATATTTTCGCATAATATATGTAACTTTAATTTAAGCTATAATAAATCATAAATCGTACGGTATTTAAGTATTTTTTTTAAATAAAGGTTCACATCTCATGGGCTATTCTAGGAGAGGAACTTTTCTAGGTAGTATATGCCTAAGATCCCCAAGTGGGATAGAACCGGGGCCCTCAAGCACTTGAGTCAATCACTCTACCGTTTGTGCCATGGTATAGAGTATACAGTATTATTATTTACCTTAGTATCAAATGTTCACACTTTGCCGGAGTATGGATACATTTTGCAGATTCAAGTGTGTGTGTGTGTGTGTGTGTGTGTGTGTGTGTGTGTGTGTGTGTGTGTGTGTGTGTGTGTGTGTGTGTGTGTGTGTGTGGTGTGAATGTGAGTGCATGTGTCGGAGGGGCTGTATCTTGCATTGAGTAAATAATAGCAAGATGAACAACGTACAAAAGTCTACGGAAACTGATACATACATTTAAGTAATTAAACTTTCTCTTTAAATTCTGCTTTTACTGCAATTAAGTTAAAACGAAATAAGGAAGAATAAAATGAAGAAGAAGAAGAAGAAGAAGAAGAAGAAGAAGAAGAAGAAGAAGAAGAAGAAGAAGAAGAAGAAGAAGAAAGAAGAAGAAGAAAGAGAAAGAAGAAGAAGAAAAAGAAGAAGAAAAGAAGAAGAAGAGAAAAAAAGAAGAAAGAAGAAGAAGAAGAAGAAGAAGAAGAAGAAGAAGAAGAAAGTCTCGAGCAGGTACTTATTTGGAATACTTTTCTATTCATTTCCAGTTTGTTATTTTTCAATTACACAATTTTCGAAAAATGAAATGAAAACACTTTTGAAGGAACATTTGTGTGCATTCATAGAATTGTAAATGCAGGTATTAATTCATATATATATATATATATATATATATATATATATATATATATATATATATATATATATATATATATATATATATAATAATTATTATATATATATATATATATATATATATATATATATATATATATATATATATATATATATATATATATATATATATATATATATATATATATATATAATATATATATATATATATATATATATATATAATGAACATTAGTGTATGTTTGATAGTCGTTATTAAGTGAATAAGGTAAATAAGTCAAGATCATTGTACCTGTATGAGAAACTGTAACATTAAAACATTTTAGAGAATTGCTTCTAGACAATAAGTTTCATATAGATTAATTTGTTTTTTTCAGTTTATAGAAACAAATTTTTGTGTACATAATTCAATCATCTTTTTAAAAAAAAAAATTTTTAAAACAACTTGCTGAGTTTGTGTGTGTGTGTGTGTGTGTGTGTGTGTGTGTGTGTGTGTTTTAAAGTTCACATCTCACGGGCATTGCCCTACTTGAGGAGAGGAACTTTTCTAGGTAGATCTTCAAGTGGGATAGAACCGGCACCCTCAAGTGCGTGAATCAATCACTCTAACTTTAGAGCCACTGTAGACGGTGCGTTAAGCTGATTTTCATTTAAAAGGTATGTTTGAAAAGTAGTTCATGAAGCATTCATAATTTCTTGGATGAACGCTAAAGAGATACCCACTTATATTCATAGGATGTTCATTTAATTCTTATAAATAAGACTTTTGACACATAATGAAAACAATAAAAGCAAAATATTTGAAATTATGAAAAATAAAAATTTTCAATTAATATTTTTCAAGTGAAAGAAATATGTTAATGAGGTAAATTTTTGTTTGAATCAGAGTTAATTTGATGACTTGTAATGTTATTGTTTTCAATAGTGTTAAACTGTTAGCTACAATTCTCCAGGATTGGCTGGTTATGCAAGAGAAATCAATTAGTAGAAAGAATGGGTTTTACCATATCAGTAGATGAGAAAGATTTTTTAGGAACAACACCAATATATATATATATATATATATATATATATATATATATATATATATATATATATATATATATATATATATATATATATATATATATATATATATATATATATATTATGTATGTATGTATACAGGCGAACTCTGCGTGTTTTATAATAGCAGAAATCAGCAATATCCAAGTTTGTTAAACCGTTGTACACAGTGCTACACACCAACCCATATCTGCATCAATGGTAAACTTCTTTCTTCTTTCTTATATCTGCAAAAATATTTTTCAAAGGAGTAAGAGTTATGCTTAATAACAAGATAAGAGAGATTAATTTTTATTGAAAGCATAAATAAGCAAAGAATAATCATCATAGTTCAAAATTTGAAGGAGAAGTGAACATACCTTTCATCTTTGACCCTGAGAAGTGTTGTGTTTTCTCAATTTTTTGTTGTGTCATTGTTTTTGTTGCGCTTGTGTCAACTATTGTGCAGTGTGTAACTTTAACATTTTATTAGTGTGAAAATACAATTTCAAGATATATTATTATTTTTCGTTAATGAGTTTCCATTAAACGTTTTTCTTAAATAATAAAAAAAAACTCGTGTTGACCCCTTTAACTCAAAAGGTGAGAAATAAAACTTTAATAAAAGTGTCATTATTATTTTTCCTAATATTTTGAAAAAAAATTATTGAGAGAGAATGCATTTTCTTATTTTTTCTCTTTTCCCCAACTCTCATCTCTCTCTCTCTCTTTCCTCTCTTTCACTCTTTCTCTCTCTCTCTCTCTCTCTCTCTCTCTCTCTCTCTCTCTCTCTCTCTCTCTCTCTCTCTCTCTCTCTCTCTCTCTCTCTCTCTCTCTCTCTCTCTCTCTCTCTCAACTTTATTACCTTTCTATCCTGACGCATTGAAAGCGTTTATATTATAGAATTTTTACTCCTTTTCTAAGTAATTGCACTTAAACAAGAGGCAGAAAAAACGCCTTTAAAAGGGCCAACTGTTCTTTGTTGGAAGACTTTTTTTTTCTGTGAAGAAAGATTAACGTTCTTTGCATGAAAAACGAAGAAAGGGCAATGGGATATTCAGGAATATTTTTGTTCTTACGAGATCGAAAAACGATATAAAATTATTAAATAAACAAAAGAGTTTTATAAATTTTGAGATGTTAGAAATAATATTAAAGGGAAAAATTAGGAAAATAATCCATGATGTACATTTAAATAAAATAATAAGAAAAAACTTGAATGGATATAAAAGGAGAAGAGAGAGAGAGAGAGAGAGAGAGAGAGAGAGAGAGAGAGAGAGAGAGAGAGAGAGAGAGAGAGAGAGAGAGAGAGAGAGAGAGAGAGAGAGAGAGAGAGAGAGAGAGAGAGAGAGAGAGAGAGCCATAGAGAGGAAGAAATCTGATAGAGGAAGTAAGATCTTAGAGCATGCTAATAAAAAATATGAAAGAAACGATGAAGATTTTGCCATAGAACTGAAGAATCGGTTTAGGGCAACAAACACTTGTATATCATGGCCTTGAAATGGATTTAAAGGTGAGTAATCTTTGAACAAACAAAACAAAATTTCTTTCACACTGAACACACACACACACGCACAGACACACTCATACATACCCACGCGCACACGCACACGCAAACACCCCCATATCTATCTCTTCATCTATTTATATATATATATATATATATATATATATATATATATATATATATTATATATATATATATATATATATATATATATATATATATATATATATATATATATATATATATATATATATATATATATATATATATATATATATATATATATATATATATATATATATATATATATATATATATATATATATATATATATATATATATATATATATATATATATATATATATATATATATATATAGAATTAATACCTGCATTTACAATTCTATGAATGCACACAAATGTTCCTTCAAAAGTGTTTTCATTTCATTTTTCAAGTTTGAAAATCGACGACAGGATCGGATCATGTGAAGAGAACTAAATGCAAGGACGACAGGACTAGCCATCCGGCCTTGTGATTTCTCTGTCAACGGCTTGTAACTACTCCAGAACCAGCATTGGGAACCATTGCTCGGAGAAGCGCAATCTTTTGAAGACCCCTGGAAGAGAGTGTTTGGAGGTTGGTTTGAGAACGATGTTGGTCCTACTGAAAGGGTGAAAACCCTACCTGAAGAGTCTGGATAGGACTCATGGACCGGCATTTGGACCGGCGAGCCGAAGAACTTGATCTTTTGGAGGGCTCTGGGAGAACTTCTTCAAGCAGATGGGGAAAGATGCTGGTTCCACTGACAGGGTGAAAACCCTTCCTGGGAGAGGATATAGATATATAGATAGATATATATATATATATATATATATATTTATATATATATTATATTATATAATATATATATATATATATATATATATTATATATAATATATATATATATATATATATATATATATGTATATCTCCACCAGGCAAACTAGGGTACAAACCAAAACTTGGATCAAACGAAAAGCCAATATGAACCGTTCCATTTTCTTAAACGGAAATGGGTAAACTAGAAGAATGAAGAAGTGTTCCATATTTTACCAGTGAAGTTCATGCGAGAATGAAGCATAGTGGCTACGCCATGGATTAAAGAGCTGAGCATAGAAAGGATAAATCTATATGGAAAGATGAGTCGTACCAGTACCCTTCAGAAGCGATGGTATAGGACGGGAGAGTTCGTAAGAAAGATGTTCATCAAAACGATCATTTGTTCATGGTAAAGGAATTGGTGATGCAAAAGTTCGAGGGTAAGAAAGAGATTGGAGAGAGTCGATGAAAGACAGAAAATGATACTTTGAAAAGCCCTAAATTCCACGCTTCAATGGAGATTAGTTTTGGTGCAACCGTACCAGATATGTGATACATGTTCAGTAATTGGACCAAAAACGCCACTGTAAAAGAACAAGTAACTGGGGAGGAGAGAAGATGTTCTGAAGGCTCATCAAAGATTCTAAATTCTTAGAAATTTGTTTTGCGAGAAAGATAATGGAAATGTTAAATATGGCAATAATTTTAAGGTTTGAGTGTTGTTTTAGAAAGTGTTTTCCAAATGTTTGAGTTGCGTTGACGATTATGTCGAGTACATTGGCAGAGGAATTTTGTTTTTGAGGCGTTGAAAACCACCGATTTTTATTTATTCCAATTAAAGGTACAAGAAAGATCTTGGTCAGTTGCTCCAAGGTCACTCTCCTATATCACTGGCTATTTGCAGGTGAGTTTGGTTTTTTTCACAATAGGGGGGAGTTTCACAATGGAGAGAATAATTGTCAGAAGAAAAGGGGATAAGTGATGAGGTAATAAACAGATCCTTAATGAAAAGGAGAAAGTTTTCCTATTAAATATAGATACGAAAGCACTGGAGGAAACAAAAGTTAAAGAGATGGAGTGATAATATATATATATATATATATATATATATATATATATATATATATATATATATATATATATATATATATATATATATATATATATATATATATATATATATATATATATATATATATATATATATATATATATATATATATATATATATATATATATATATATATATATATATATATATATATATATATATATATATATATATATATATATATATATATATATATATATATATATATATATATATATATATATATATATATATATATATATATATATATATATATATATATATATATATATATATATATATATATATATATATATATATATATATATATGATGACCTGAAGAGATGAGCTTTAGGCTAAATAAACTATTGAGGGGAAATCCTTTAAAAAATAAGACTTATTTTTCATTCTTCTTTTCCTTCTTTCTGAAGTCTTCAAAGAACTCTCGACAATAAAATGAAAACAAACAATTTTTGTTTTACCTTTTTTTTAACGGGTTGAAAAAGAGTTCTTGAAAAACTTAAAGTTTAAAGAAAAAAAATGTTTTTTAGTCACTATTTGAAAAGGGGCTCTGCCCGTGAGTGGTGGTCAGCTGTAAAAAAAAAAATTGTGTAAACATCCAATAAAGGATAAAAAAAATAGTTAAATTTAGCGAAAAGTGGTTAAAAAAAAATTTTTTTTAATGGTGTTAAGAAATTTTAATCGTATATTATTGTTGCAATTTATATAGTTTATGTTATTTTGAATGATATTTAAAGATGAGATAATCTTTTATTTTATTTTTTTTTTTATTTTTTTTTTTTAACTTCTATTTTTTTTTTGATGATTTATATTTCATAACGTTTAATAGGTTAGGCACCATAGACATCTGATTATATTATATATATTATATATATATATATATATATATATATATATATATATATATATATATATATATATATATATATATATATATATATATATATATATATATATATATATATATATATATATATATATATATATATATATATATATATATATATATATATATATATATATATATATATATATATATAATATATATATATATATATATATATATATATATATATATATATATATATATATATATATATATATATATATATATATATATATATATATATATATATATATATATATATATATATATATATATATATATATATATATATATATATATATATATATATATATATATATATATATATATATATATATATATATATATATATATATATATATATATATATATATATATATATATATATATATATATATATATATATATATATATATATATATATATATATATATATATATATATATATATATATATATATATATATATATATATATCTCATCACCGTTTCCTACATAACTGTGGGGTGGAGTCAGTCGCATATATGAAATACTCAAATAATTGTAAACTTTCGAGTTGTTTTGTAGAAACGAAGAATAAAACAATGTGAGGAAAACATTTCCATATATCGCTAGAAGAATCATTCCTTAGAGTAACCATACGTACCAACCGCGAAAACATATAAAAATATGTTATTTTTTAAATATTTTATGACGTCATGTTTTAGTGTCTAAATAGACACGGTGGGAATTAATGGGTTAAATAAATTGCAGCCTGCAAGAGAATGTGAAATGAATTACACTTCTTCAAGCAACCTTCTATTGTTCAGTATATTACCTTCATTCATTCTAATTTCCTTCGCTCCCCATCAGATATGAACACCTCAGTTAATCTCTTCATCGTTCTTTATAAGCATGTTTTCACATCATCTCAATACTCATTTATTTTATATTTTATCTGGCATATCTACTAGCAGGATTTGTCTTTTTACATTCCATCAAGACCCTTTCTCTTCTCTTGACCCCATAAATACTTCATAAGCCTTTCATTTCCAAAACCTGACCTTTTATCTTAGAATTTAATGCCATCGTCTCAAATTCATTTAGAACAGTTAGAACAAATATACACTCAAACAAATTCACTTTTACTTTCAGAGTTATTTTTCTCTAAGAATTATTTTTATTCTCTCATCTTCAGCAACATTACGAGCGGTCTCTTCATTCATTCCAAAAGCACCAATATCCATTATCAAATAGGATTTCTTTTTCCACCTTTTGGATTCTAATCTAGATTGACTTTCTTAGTCTTTGAGTTTTTTTGCATTGATTTTCTAGTTTTCTTAACTTTACCCTTAGCAGGATTAATGTTTATCATTTCCTTTGCCATATTTGTTCATACTCAAGTACCAAATAGTACGTTTTTTTTTTTAAAGAATCAGCAACCAACGTAGTGTCATCTGCAAGCAGTAGAAGGTTAATCTCATAGTTACTCTCATTTCACCATAAGCCTGCTCATTTCCCATTTCTTTTCATATTCTTAACTATACTATCAAGAAATGTATTTAAAAAAATGACTGAGACAAAATATAATCATACATTAAATCTACTTTTTTTAAACAACTAACCTTGCATTCTTTTAGGCATAACGCATACTTTATTGATCATATAAGCTTTAAACGCATTTAATAACACCATTTCCTTCAAAACCTTCCAATAATTTTTACAAATGACCTCTTTGAAATTTATCTGAAATAGACTATTTTCCAAATGAAAGAAGCACACAAAAGTTTCTTTCTTCTACTCTCTACCAGCGTTATCATACACTGCAAAAATTGTCCTAACAAATCGTTGGGACAGGTGGCAAAAAATGTCACAGTAAAAATTTTCAATAGAGAAAAGACATGTTAAGCATAAGAAAGTCGCTTCACCAATTTATTTTCTAATAAGAAAATAACTAAAAAAAATTTGTGACATTTTTGCCACTTGTCCCACCAATTCGTTAGGACAATTTTTGCAGCGTGGTAAACACCGGATCCCCACGTCCTCTATCATATCTAAAACCACAGTGTAACTCCCCAATCTGTCTATCAGCTTTACTTGTGGTTTTTACTCTTAATTCTCGTCCTTTACCTTTACCTTCTACATTCAATAACACCAAAACCTCTTTAATTAAAACGATATAAGTGTCTTATTCCATCGACAACTTATTTCACTTATTACCTCCTTTTTTTTAAAAAATTTATTTCTACTTATATATATATATATATATATATATATATATATATATATATATATATATATATATATATATATATATATATATATATATATATATATATATATATATATATAATATTCAAGTTTTTTTTATTTCTCTCTTAAAGGTTCACTCTCTTGATATTCTTCCTTCAATGGGAGGGGGAAGTGGGAGGGGGTGTTTCTTTCCTTCCTCCATTTTAAGGGGAAAGATTTCATAGAGCCTGAAAATAGTGTCTACTGAAACAATGATCTCAAAAGGCGTTGCCAAACATAAATATGTCAAAGGCAGAAAATAAAAAGGAAAAAAATGAAGAGTTTCAAACCGCTCTCTTTATTTCTCTTGATATTACTTTGGGTATGCTTTTAACTCTTTTTGTGTGGGTGTATGTATGTATGTATGCATGTTTGTATGTAAGTATGTATGTATGTATGTATGTATGTAAGTTTGCATGTATGTATGTATGCATTATGTATGTGCATATAATTTTATATGTATGTATGTATGTATGTATGTATGTATGTATGTATGTATGTATGTATGTATGTATGTATGTATGTATGTATGTATGTATGTATGTATGTATGCTTGTGTGTGGAGCTTAATAATTTTTATTAATTTAATCCAGGTTTATTAGTGAACATGTTTCTTTCGGGAGAAAATTTCAAAAAGCCCTATTTAAATTTAAATATTCTCTTTACTTTATATATATATATATATATATATATATATATATATATATATATATATATATATATATATATATATATATATATATATATATATATATATATATATATAATTATCATTATTATTATTATTATTATTATTATTATTATTATTATTATTATTATTATTATTATTATTATTATTATTATTATTATTATTATTATTATTATTATTATTATTATTATTATTATTATTATTATTATACTATTATTATTATTATTATTATTATTATTATTATTATTATTTTTATCATTATTATTATTATTATTATCATTTTTAACAGTAATCACCAGTACTAATAGTAATGGTGGTATTAAGATTTGATTGTACTCCTCTCATATATAGATAAAGAAGTGTTTGAGGAAATCGAAACGTTGCGTATTTTATGCATTGTAAGATTTAAATAATGTTATAAGGGAGTCTAATATTTTCTGAGCCAGCAAATGATTTAACATTCTTATTTTATATTTCATCACTATTCCTTTGGCTATAAATGAGCTTCCTCCTATCATACTTGTATCGCTGACCACAACCTTTTATGTCCAGTGTTTTCTTTATTTCATCTTCAATTAGACCTAAGAGTATAATCTGACATTTTAAATCAGTCTTATTAAGGAGTTTTAGAAGCTTGTACTCTAACTATCGTTGGAATGATAGCCCAGACTCTCATGAACCTTTGATATCTGTCGATGAGTAAAGACCAGCAATTGCTGAAGGGATAAGCAATCGCATTTTTTCATCGACTAGATCTCTTTTTGTTTTTCTCTAAAATCCATCTTTCGATCGTATATATTCTAGTGCCATTCTATGCTTTCTGGGGAGAATTCAGTATGAGTATCGTTCATAGATTGGAAAGATACTAGTATTCTTTCCAATTCACTTCAACATCAAAAAAACAATAAAAACGATTCTAGTCTTTTTGTTTCTTTTTCTTCTTGCCATATTTCAGAAAAGACGGGTTAGAATCGTTGAAGGTATAGTATTTATACGACGGAACTAAGAGGCCTTTCATTGACGAGAAAAATACGCAATACCTACTTAGGTTCTTGCTACTAACATCTAACTAATTTTTTGTCCTCCTTGACGAAAAAACCTCTGTTTAAAGGCCTCCCAGTTAAAATTACTCCGCCTTCCATTTCTTATTAATGCCTTTGATGGACTCTGGGAGAGTCCTATGTACTGGATGATAAAAAGATGGCACCAGGCCTCACGGTATACTCTGGATGCCAGTATTTCGATGGCATTTATATCTGGATATCTTAAACAATTATCTATACTCTCTCAACTAAGAAGTAAAAAGGCTTAGATATATTGGGTATTATTTTGACATATGAGCAAATAGATTGATCCCGGGATGCACTTGCATTCTTACCTTCCAGGTTTCAAAGTACAGACAGAATAGCAATTTATGGTTTTAGGGGCTTCCATGGCATCTGTTCTCTCTTAAATGTATTTCACTAGCAGCAATGAACAGTGATTATTTCTAGTCATGAACTGTTGACTTCGTTTCATTCAAGGAGAGCTCCTTCGAGGGCTATTCAATTCATTGCAAGCGCTGATCTTGAAGTATGTGGTAAAAGAGTACAAGAAGGCATTCGTGGCACAACATTCCTCTAGATAGTAGCGAGCTGTCAATTAAAATTAGTATCAGATTCCACTTAGAGCGGTGCATAATAAGGGACGTTTATTATTGAAACAATATTGTATTGAGCAGATAGAACCTGTTTTGCATTAAAAATGGTCAATCCGCTTGTGGGCACTGCGATACAAGTAAATCGATTGGAGGTTAGCTTTCAATTATTATGCCAGGGATAGTGATCAAAATGTGTGAATTTATAAATATTTTAATTTGAGAATGTTAAAAAATAAATTATTGCTGTGACATCGAAAATAATATAAATAGAACGTCACTACTATATAGATTACATTTTTAAAATTTAAATAAAATCTAGCAATGTATGTTATATTTGTTAATCAAGCAACACGCAGAGTTTCAGAAATTTATCTCATTCTAACCAAAAACTTACTATAATAAATAATTATACTCTTATAATATTAAGAAGAGGTATATTATATATATATATATATATTTCTATATATATTTTTTTTTTTTTTTTTTTTTTTTTTTTTTTTTTTTTTTTTTTTTTTTTATTGTTTTTATTAATATTATTAATTTATGATAATATTATAAAAATTATTATATTAATTATTTAATAAAAAATATTAAATTATATATATTTTTTTTTTTTTTTGACATTACAAATTATTCTAAAAATTAAATATATATATATATAAATTAAATATATAAATATATAATTATATTTATAATATTAAAATATATATAATTAATATTTTATAATATAATAATATATATATAATAATATGATATAAAAATAATAATTATAAATATTATAATGATTAATATTATTACTCCAATAGGAAGCTGGTCACATCTACACTCCATTCGGGTCCCTTTATTCAGTTGGTGATTATAATCTGATGGGAATTGTTTTATTAATATTTCAGATACTACGTTAGATGATATAAAATTTTTTATTATTGGTAATTATAATTTCATATAATAATAATAAAATATAAATATTTAGAGTATTATAATAATAATAAAATATATTAATTAAATATAATATATTATTATTAATATAAATATTTTTATTATTATTATTTACTTTTTAACTTCTCTCTGCTTGTTTCTTTTATAATAAAATATTATTAAAATAAAAATATAATATTAATGAGGTATTATTTTTATATTATATATATATTATATCTATATATTATTATCACCATATAGAACAATTGTTGTTTCTCGCTTTCTGTAAGAAGCAAGCAAGAGCTTACACAACTCCTGGTAATTTCCTCAAGAGTTTTGGGGAAAAATAGTTCTATGATATATCAGAGGTAAATTATATAAAATGGCTCCCGAACACCGTGAGCAGCACTAAGCCATATACATTACCGCGACGTATCTGAAAAGTGTTGCAACAATACCAGAATCAAAAGGCGTTGAGGTACCAAAACAGAAAAGTGAAAAATTAAGCCAAGGATTACGACTTCATACCACGAACCTATTCTATCCACCAGGTTAGCAAATACATAGGCGATACAGTACATACATAAACATATATAATAATTATATGTCACAATCGTAATTAGGGCATAACATACAATGCATGCAAAAGCTTAGCAATTACATACATACAGTGTTCATTCACAATGTTAAAAATGAATTGAGCATCAGCGTCTATAAAAGCTACTGTATGCATGAGATTCGGCTAGATATCATGGACCCAAAGAGAACCAGAATGGGAAGAACTGTGTAAAAAGAGACAAAACAGGTCGTCAAAGTCGTAAATTAATCAAAGAAGAAACACTGAAAGCCGACAGCTGGGCGTCAATTTGGAAAGTGGCAATTTTATCATGAGAGTGTTAACGTCAACCATTCGACTTTGGGTCAGCATTTTTAATTATGAGATTTCCTTGTAGAGGTGGAGTAACGAACTTTGACAACTAAAAGAGTTTTATATTAAGGGTATCTGGCAACAAAAGCCCCTAGACTCCATGGGCCTTTTGAGATTCATTTGTTAGGTCAGAGGAAAGCTAAAGCTGTATGTATTTCGGAAGGCTGACCTCCCCAGATAGTGATGAGTCTGTACACTACAATACTTAACAGAGGCGAACTCACCTATAAAAAATGGAGGAACGGGACAAGAAACACGCCCTATACACAAGTCCAAAGAAATTGCGTGGCGCGTACAAAAATAAAATACCACCCTCGAAGGTGAACTCTATAGAATCAGACAGGACCAAGCCAACTTTAGACAGCTTGTAAGTATGAAGAGAGAGAAGCTATTAATGAGGTGAAGTAACACTATCACAAAAAGAAAGAACATTTCTAGGCGAGATATAAAATAAAGAATAATTCAACCAAGTAATAATAATTAAGAGTAGTAGATAATGTTTTAGATGTAATAGATGTATTTAGTTCTGAAGAATAAGATATATACATTAGTATGTTGATGGAATGGTTGTTGATCTGTATTAAGTAAGCTAAGATGGAGAGAATATTTATATAGGAGTTTTTGAGGCATTGAAAACGACACATGTTTATTTATTATCTCTAATCACCCAATTTATAGAAATATGCTGAGAAATAGTAAATCAGAGGTCTTGTTGGCTGCAAGCCACCCTTTAATACTTGCAAACAATAAACTGTAATTGAAAAATTGTTTATGATTGGAAATAGGAAAAATCTATGGGGTAAGGTAAAATATTTAGAAGTTAGATAATGATAGTGCGATGGAAAGTCATAATGGATAGGAGTGGATAGGAGACGAAGTAATAGAGAGAAGGTCATTGATGAAAAGTAGAAAAAGAATTAGGGATAAGGCCTGAGAATTCAGATACGTTTATTGTTAGAAAGGTTCTTTACTTCGGTCATTAGATTGGATAGGATAGTAACAGGTGAGGTAAGAGCGCGTATATCACACTGGACACGCAGCAGGTAGAGCTAGTAAAGTAAAAGCCGCCGTCCAACGAAAGATAGAAGGTATCGGGACACCGATAGAAGGAGATTTGAAGGGATAGCGAGAGAGTGTAGGGAAGATTGTAGAAACAACTCTAAGCGTGTGTTGTTGCCAGACCTTTAGATATCGATTCTGAGAGAGGCTTTCGAAATCCTGTCTAGGACGGGGACCACACGCGAAATGATGTTCATACCGAGACAAACCGCGAAGATTGCGCTAAGGAACTCAAGATGGTCGAGTCACATAGACGGAATTATGGTGGGAACAAAGAAAGATCAAACGGTGGAATGTCACACATAATGTTTTTTTTAAGTAGTGTTTCTATAGCCAAAATTATAGAGTCTGTTGAAGCGACTTTTCTGTAATGCTTATACATTGTCTTTTTTCGTGATTTTGAAAGTTTTGTCTGGACAGTTTTTTTGGCTCACCTCCCCAACGAATTGTTTAGGACAATTTTTCCAGTGTTGTAACGCTGGTAAGAGAGTAGGAGAGAATCATTTATGTTCTGCCTTTCATTTGGGAAAATAGTCTATTTCGATAAACGTTCCAGAGGAAGCATCCACTTGTAAAATTACCAGCAGGAGGAGCCTGAGTTAGTTGCCAAGTGGAATAGGGGTGTGTGAATTTAGTATACTCCATTAGCAAGCGCTCACTATGAATCCTCAAAAATACTAGATATGAGTTACCACCGTAATATATAAAGAAAATGCAGGTTAGGTAATTTAAAAAAAATAGTTTATGTATGTAATAATAAATTATATTTGTCTCTAATAAGTCTCAATTTATTTTATATAAATACAATTCTTTGATAATTAGTTAATTATATGATTATAAGAATTTGATGAAAAAAGAATATGGGTAATGTAGACAAGGTCATATGGAGTGAGAAGAAGAGTAATCTAGAAGTTGACCAGATCTCAACCGTAGCTTTTACCTCTCTAGTTTGCTACGAAAGAGAGGATACGATATTTATCTTTCTACCGCGGGTGTTAGCTGTGATATTATCAAAAAAACCAGCCTAAAGAAATAAAAAACACGAGGTGAGAACTTCTATCATTTGCCGGATCGCAACTCAAGCACATATGTGCCAATCACTCTACCGTTTGAGCTACTGTAGATACCGACTACGGTTGTTTAGCTAGCATACAAACTGCCATTGTTCAGTCAGGACTCAAACATTTCAAGTAATAGTCTACATATGGCGTGATATACATATCACATTAATATACTGTATCCTCACCTGGCAAGGAGGGGATAAAAGTTGAAAAAGGCAGAAAAACTATTCGAGGACAAGATTCCATACAGTATATGCAGAAAAATAACTCTTACAACGAGCTAACCCTATTAGATATCACGTCCTCAGTAACATCGTGAATTACGTGAAATCTATCAAAGAGGTGTATAATTAGTTAAGTGAGAATCCTAGTTATGTAAATAATGGACTTATCAGTTGTTAATATTGTTCAGATACAGGTTGGAGAATAATGTTATAAAGAATGAGTACCGGCTTCCGAGTTAGTACTAAATGTGGCTTGAGAGAAAAGATGATTCGTACTAATTTTAGTCACATAAACTATAGATTTTATAAGCAGAAATATAACGGTAGCTTCTGAAAGTTATATAAGTGATATTTTGTTTTCGCATAATCTACGGTTTTGTTATAGTATTCTTTTAGTTTACACTAGGCCAGATGGATAAATTTTTTCTACGAAACTCTAAAGTGTATTCGAGAACTCATTTGTGAGGACAACCAGAATTTGGCGCCGTAATTAAGGATTTCAATAGTAACAGAAAGCCGAGAAAAGCTAACTGGATCACGGCTTTCGGGACCCAGAAGTCTGACACAGAGAGCGGCTCGTCACGGTAAACGTATGAAATTTAATTTGAGCAAATGTGAGGAACTGTCCAATTTCAAGGAGAAGAACGACTACTAAGGGCGGTTGAATTCTTCCCGGTATAGTTAGGCAATTCATACAGTCCTATTAAGTATCAAAATACCATTGAGCCCGTAGGCCGTAGTGAACTGATGCTATACACCCTTAAATAAAACTAGAGGCATTAAAAATTCTCAGTAAGTGTAGGAGATGTAATGCGAATGATAACTAGGTGTGCTCTTTTACTAGAGGTGAATATCCTGTAATCGAGACGTATTGAGAAACCTAGAAGATGTTTTCTGTCTTATACCTTGCTAATATTTCTAGGGATCGTGCGGACACGACGAAAGGTTAGAATTAGTTAGATGTGACCGAAAGGATTGAATTACTGATGTTGACTCTGAGGGTTAACATTATGAGGAAGTGTGGTGTTGCTGCTGTTGAAGATAAGACAAGGCCATGAAAATGCCACCATCGCATATGTAAATGCCAGAGAGAGCATTATGCCTCCCCCAGTTAGAGGCGGGGCGTGCTTATACACAATTGCATATAAATATTTACTAATAACCCCCATTAAATTATCCTACACCTAGTGTTCAATTATTAGACACTAATTATAACATAAGTAACTGATAATTAAATATTTAAAAATAATAACAATATATTTTTATAATTAGTATTATTTCATAGCTGGATTATAATGATAGTACTTAATACTAGTATATATATATGGTTATACTTCATATAGATATGGATATGTAATATTTAGTATTTAGTGGCAGAGAGAAAATAATAGAGAAATAAGAGATATCGGATAACTATTTTCTCCTCACATTCACTCTATTTGAAAATTATTTATTCATAAATGAGAACAAACTATTCTCATTCCTCTAAAAAATTTCTAAAGAGGAATGAAATCACGTTTTCAAGAAAACCCTAATTGCATCATCAACTTAAAGTAATTACGTCATCAAAATAAGTTTAATGACGTCATCAAACTCTTTTCTTTACGTCATCAAAATAAGTTTAATAACGTCATCAATAAATGACTTCAATCTTATAAGATAATTTGGAAAAGTAGATTCTTTTATTCATGTAAAGGCGAAGATCGTTTGCATAGATTCGTTTTATGATTTTTGTGAAGATCTTATATGAAATTTATGTTTGTTTTTTTTTTTTTTTTTTTTTTTTTTTTTTTTTATTTTTTTTTTTTTTTTATTTTTTTATTTTATTTTTTTTTTTTTTTTTTTTTTTTTTTTATTTTTTTAATTTTTTTATTTTTTTTATTTTTTTTATTATTTTTTTTATTTTTTTTTTTTTTTTTATTTTTATATTTTTTTTATTTTAATTTATTTTTTTATATTTTTTATTTTTTTATTTTTTTTTATTAATATTGTTTTTTTCTTTATATTAATCAAAATATTTTTTTTTATTATTATATATATTATTTTTCTTTATTATATTTATATTAATATTTATATATTTATATAACAATTATTTAAATATTTTTCTTTTTTTAAATAAAATTAAAAAAAAAAAAAATTAAAAATTTTCTTTTTTTTATAATTTTTTAATTAAAATTTTTTTTAATTTTTATTTTATTTTTTATTTATTTTAATTTATTTTATTTTTTATTTTTTTTATCTTATATTTATTTTATTCCCATCTTATTTTAATTATTTTTTTATTTTTTTTTTTTTTATATTTTTATACTTGTTTATATATATATATATATATATATATATATATATATATATATATATATATATATATATATATATATATATATATATATATATATATATATATATATATATATATATATATATATATTTTTTTATTTATTTCGTTTCTTTGCAAATAAAATTCACAAATTACGATAATTCAAAAATGCAGATTCGATGAGAGGAAAAACTTTCTTGTCAGGACTTTTTTTTCTTTCTTCAACAATTTCACAAATTTCATTTCTAAACGTTTATACTGAATAAAATAGTAAGCAATAGTTATAAAATATAATAAGATTTTAACAATTAAAAAATAATAATAATATAAAATATAAAAGCCGAGTTATCTGAAAATTTTAAAAAATAAATAATTATTAAGTAATGACTTAATAACACAAAGGTTTTAACAAAAATAACAGGCCTGAAAAATAAAATAAAATATATATTTGCATGAGGAATTATCAAACATTATTATAATAATAAAATTAATAATAATAATAATAATAAAATAAATTTATATTATTTTATTTAGAGACTATATTCGAAAGATACCTTCCCCTAAAAATCTTGAACATATACCAATATACAATAATTTACAAGATCATTTCCAAAAGGAACAATTAACTGTACAAGTAAAGAAAAAAAAACAACAATTGATGAAAGAATATACATCACTCCACATATTAACTCTAAATTCAAAACAATAGTCATATCCATCAATATACCAAAACCAAACTTACCAATCATTATCTTCTACCAAAAGTTTGATTTGGTACAGAATATTCACCTGAATAATTTAAAACTGGCGTGCTATTAAATTTATTAACCTTTTTATGTGAACGTAAAAACATCGGAGAATTATCATTAGGACCTTTAAAATGCTGGTAGGGAACATAATTACCATCATTGGATGTATTATAAGAATAATTATTACGCCTATACTTATTTATATTTGGCAAAGACTTACTTCTATTAAAAGTATCATTACCACCAGACTGATCAGAGAATCCTGAAAAAGAGGTATCATTTTCATTATCTGAAAACCCATGAAAACTACTTGATGAACTAGATTTAACAGGATCATGATACTGAGATTTAGAATAAGTATGATTATTACCTTGACCATTTAAAGAATTATAATTACTATTACTCACACCTTTATTCTTCATAAAAGTACTCTGAGATCTAATTCTATTTTAGAATAGTTATGAGGTAAAATAAAATTATCACGACGTTGCGGAATAACATACCTCTGAAATTTATGAACACCATCAGAATCATCTGAAGTTTTAAAATGAACCTTTCGATTAAACTTATTACTTTGATTATAATTAGAATTACCTTGACTAAAATTACTTTGACTATGATTACTTTTTGAAGTATTACCGACATTGTTTGTATTCAAAATAGGTTCAGAAACTATCTTACAATTGTCACTATGTACTGCGAATTCTTTACTCGTTTTCAAACATTGCAAAATGAACCTATTACGTCCTAGACTACCGGTAACTCTGTAGGGACCTTGCCAACGTTTAAATAACTTACTTGGAATATTAGGTGGTTTAACCGCAAGAATATATACTCTGTCCCCAACATTAATTTCTCTATTACTAGCAATTTTATGCTGTCTACTTACAAATTTTTTAGTTTCTGAATTTAATCTTTCCCTAGCAATTTCCTTAATTAAATTGCTTCGAACAACTAAATCTTGAGCATCTTTATGAGTAGGAATAAACTCATCATTAAAATCTGAAAATGGAGAAATATAATTACTAATATCATAAGGAAGACGTTTATTGTAACAATGTAAAATATAATGTGGAGAATCCCCTAAACTTTGATTATAAGTGGTATTTAAAGATAGTTGAGCAAAAGGCAAATATTTTACCCAATCATTTCCTTGTTTATTGACGAAAATGACGAAGGAAATTCTCTATCTTAAGGTTGTCTCTTTCACTTAAGGCATTAGCAATAGGCGTTCTAACAGTAATTTCAACCTTATTAATTTTCCAAATTTTACAAATTTGTTTGAAGAAATCAGAAGTGTATTCACCAGCTCTATCTGATAAAAGAACATCAGGAGTGGTATGATTAACAATTATTCTGTGAAAAAGAGCGTTAGCAATATGAATACCATTACGAGATGGGATTGGACAAATTTCAACATATCTTGTTAACGAATCCTTTGAAAATGAGAATATACTTAGCACCTGTAGCAGTACAAGTTCGTAAGGGACCTAATACGTCGGTATGAACTCTGGAAAATTTGTATAAGGAAGTGGATACGAGAATATATTTTGCATGTTTAGGAATATTTCCTTTAACAGAAAGACAAGAAGTACATTCCTTACAAAATAATTCAACTAATTTAGAAAGATTAGGAAATCTATAACGTTCCCGGATACGTTTCTCTGTTCTAAGCGAACTCATATGACCCGAACCTAAAGTAGAATGATTTAAAGTTAAAACAGTATAAATTAAGCTATCTGGTACCTCTAAAAGATACTGCATATCCTTCGTTACAAAATAAAGAATACCATGAACAAGAGCATATGGATAGTTATATACATAACCAGTATTACGAATATTATCAATAAGAGGAGAAAGACGAGAACACTTACTTTGCTTTTCTCGAATTGTATTTTCATCGAGCGTGTATAACTTCCTATCTGATAAATCTACCTTAAAAGATTGAATAGAATTAATTTCTACAGGAGGAGGGTTCCTAGATAAATAATCAGGAATAATATTTGATTTACCTGGAATGTAAACAAAATTAGGATTAAAAGAATTCACTTTCATAGCCCATCTAGCTAGCTTATTATTTAAATCTTTACTTTTAAATATCTGAACTAATGGTAATTGATCTACTTTAATCGTTAAAGGATAACCAAAAATAGTTGTACGAAACTTTGATAAAGCCCATGTGA
>SEYY01003233.1:12500-15000 GCA_009176605.1 Armadillidium nasatum
TATATATATATATATATATATATATATATATATATATATATATATATATATATATATATATATATATATATATATATATATATATATATGTCAAAGAAAGTTGGAAAAACAGATAAAGGGAGTGTGTTCCAGACATTACCAGTAGAGTATATGTAAGATTGAGCATAGCGGTAAAGTCTGGGGTCAGAGAGTTGGACAGAGAAAGGAAGAGACTGTGTAGAAAGTCGAGTCGTCCGGGCTCTCCTCAGGGAGGAGGTATGCGACGAGAGAGTTCAGAAGAGCAGTGTCCGCTGTAATAGTGATAGTATAGAGAGAGCGCCACAACAATTCGACGGGCAGAAAGAGATTGGAGAGAGTTAGTAAGAGCAGGAGAGTTGATGAGACGAAATGCTCTAGACTCCACTTCTCAAGCAAAACTGTATGAGTGGAGCCACCCCAGATGTGTGAGGCGTATTAAATACAGGGACGAACAACACCCCTATAGAGAGCAAGCAACTGGGGTGGCGTGAAGTAATTTTGAAGGCGCCTCAGAACACCCAACCTCTTAGAAGCTTGTTTAGAGAGAGAAGTAATGTGATCTTTCCTAGAAAGATCACGAAAAAAAGAAACACCGAGAATTTTAAGAACAGATGAAGGTTTGAGTTGTGTGTTTTCGAAGAAGATATCATAGTTGTGTGGAAGATTGTGTCGAGTGAAGAGATGGAGGAACTGAGTTTTTGAGGCATTGAAAACAACCATGTTTTCTCTGCCCCAATTGGAAATACGTGAAAGATCAGAGGTTAGTTGCTCCAAGGCTACCACTCTCGGGTCTAATAACTGTTGTTGGGATGAACGTCTTTCAAACTGAAAGCAGTAATGAAGGGTGGAGTCATCAGCATAGGAGTGGATAGGAGAAGAAGTAATAGAAAGAAGATCATTAATGATATGTAGAAAAAGTGTTGGGGATAGGACAGAACCCTGAGGAACACCACTGTTAATAGGTTTAAAGGAAGAACGGTGGCCGTTTACAACAGCTGCTATAGAACGACCGGAAAGGAAATTAGAGAGAAGATCAAGGAGTGAAGGATAGATACCGAAAGAGGGGAGTTTTGAAATCAAAGCTTTGTGCCATACCCTATCGAAGGCTTTCGATATGTCTAGCGCGACAGCAAAGGATTCACCGAAATGCCGGAAGAGCGGAGGACCAAGAGTCAGAGAGAAGGGAAAGAAGATCACCAGTAGAGCGTTTCTTACGAAAGCCATACTGGCGATCAGAGATAAGATTAGAAGAATTGAGATGTTTCCAAATCTTCCTGTTAAGAATAGATTCGAAAACTTTAGAGAGAACGGAGGTCAAAGAAA
Organism: Armadillidium nasatum; assembly: GCA_009176605.1. NCBI lineage: Eukaryota > Metazoa > Arthropoda > Malacostraca > Isopoda > Armadillidiidae > Armadillidium > Armadillidium nasatum. The sequence continues at coordinate 13,842 of SEYY01003233.1, forward strand.
TGGGATGGTAGTTGGAGGGTTGAGAGGGATCCCCCTTCTTCGGCACAGGCTGAATGAACGCATGTTTCCAGCAAGAAGGGAAGGTCGAAGTAGAAAGGCAAAGGCGAAATAGTTTACCAAGGCAGGGTGCAAGCTCGGAAGCACAAATTTTGAGAACCACAGGAGGAATACCATCAGGACAGTACGCCTTCTTAGTATTAAGCTCAGAGAGAGCAGAAATAACGTCTTTAGAAGAAATTATAATTTTAGGCATAAATGAGTTGGAGGAGGTTGAAGGAGGAGGAATAGCTCCGGAATCGTCTAAGGTAGAGTTAGAGGCAAATGTTTGAGAGAAGAGTTCAGCTTTAAAAGAAGGTAAAACGGCAGTTGTGCCGTCGTAAGATACTAAAGGAGGGAAAGAGAAAGAAGCAAAGTTAGAGTTGACATTTTTTTGCAAAATGCCAGAAAGAGCGTGAGGAAGAGGAACCAGAAAGATTATTGCATTTTTTACGGAAAAAAGAGTTTTTGGTGTTACGAAGGATAGATTTTGCACGATTCCGGAATGAAATATAAGTTGTATGAGTTTCTGAAGTTTGAAGACGACGGTAATCCCTGAAGGCAGCATTCCTGCGGCGGATAGCGTGAGAACAAGTAGAGTTAAACCAATGTTTGTTGGGTTTAGTAAAAGGGAAAGTAAATGGAATGTACGACTCCATGCCAGAAAAGATCACCTCAGTAATGCGTTCTGCACACTCCGAGGGACCCCTCCCACGGAAGCAATAATCATTCCATGGGAAATCAAAGAAGTACGACCGCAAGTCCGACCAGCTTGCGGCACCGAAATGCCACAAACGTTTCCTTTCAGTAGAAGGGGGTCTTTCCTGCGGAAGACTTGAAGAGATAGAAGAGGATACGGAGATAAGAAGGTGATCGGAGGAACCCAAAGGAGGAAAGAGTTTAACAGTATAAGGAGAAGGATTAGAAGTTAGAAAAAGGTCTAGAATGTTGGGTTCATCTCTAAGACGATCAGGGATACGAGTAGGGAGCTGCACTAACTGCTCAAGGTCGTTTTGGATAGCGAATTATAAGTTACGTTCACCAGCTGTATCATGAGAGCTAGAAGAAAGCCATTGGCGGTGGTGAACATTGAAATCACTTAATATGATGATTTCAGAGAAAG
>SEYY01003233.1:27500-62500 GCA_009176605.1 Armadillidium nasatum
TTGTGTTGTTAGTGAGGTTATTTTAAGGAAGTAAGGAGACCTTGGAGGGATATATTTCTTCGAGATTGCACTGATTAATTAATGAGTTAACTTTATTAAGGTTAACCCAAAATGTGGAAAGTGGAGAGGGTTGTTCTATGTATGCCTTGATGTTATGTTAATTTGTATTTAATATTATTAGTGTATATTTTCTTAAGATAAATACTGCCTTGATTTTTTGTTTTTCTTAAATGATTATGTATTTCAGTATACACCAAATACAACTCGTACCTGTATTTATGATAAATTATTAAATATAGCTTGCAAATAAGTATGTCCCATACTCGTCAATTTTTCTACCTCATGAAAGTAAAGTAAATCATCGCCAAAACTTAGAACTATATTGTAGATTTAAAAAAGAATAATGATTTATAACAAAAGAATAATGAGAAAAACAATAAAGGTTTTATAACACATGTGACAGTGCATATAAAGAGTGCATAAATTTTATTTCTTAAAAGGTTACCAAAGTTGGAAATTTGTCAGATGACAAAGTATGGAATGTCTCTCATGTAATGAAAAAACATGTGGTAAGAAAGCAGAGATTTATATTATGGAATGTAGGGGCTCATTTGTGTTAGAATAGATTGAGAGTGGGCTTATTTCAGTTATTTAAGATGTTAAATGATATTAAAAAAAAAATGGCTTATCTGTCATTTTAGGAAATGGTGCTTAGAAAAGTGGTTTGCTGGGAGGTTAAAATCCCCTCCTAAAATTTGAGGAAATGGAATAACAGTTCGAGAGTTGGAATATAAACTGTTCATTTTGGGTTTCTTACTTTGAAACTCTTGGGTTTCGTCATTTTCAAGGGAAGTTTTAGTTTTTGTTTTATATTTCTTCCTGTTGGCAAAAGTCGGATTATAAATAGCTTCTACAAGTTCTTGTCGAAAACCAAGAGTCAGCCAAATTAAAAGTCAACATGACACAATACATGACTCTTGAAAGTGAATAAATCAGTGGATTTAGGAAAATAGATAAAAGAAGTTTTTCTAGAAATTACTTGTGGAGTACATGTAAGATTCTGCATACCGATTAAGTGTGGGGTCAAATAGTTGGACAGTGAAAGAATGAGACAGTGTGAAGAGATGTGTTGTCTGAGTCCTTTAAATAGGAGGTTTGCGACTGAAGAGATCAGAAGAGCAGACTCTATTTAATAGTGAGAGCATAGGAAGAATGACTCAACCATTCGATGAGTAGAAACAGATTGGGTAGAGTTAGTGAGAACGAAGCAGCTGATAACACGAAAAGCTATAAAATCCATCGTTATAAAAGTTGGTAATTTGTCAGATGACAAAGTATGGAATGTCTCAATAGAGGTAAATGACACCTCTATAAAGGGTAAGTAACTGAGAAGATGAGGAAAAATTTTGAAAGAAACCTTATAACACTCAACCTCTTAGAAACTTCTTTGGTAATTAGCTGTTTCTGGAGTCAATGGAAGTAATGTGGTCCTTCCAAGAATAATAACTATAAAAAATAAAACAGGAAAATTTAAGGAGACAAAGGTTTGAGTTTTGTTTTTTCAATGAAGATATTATAGTTGAGTGAAAATTATGTCTAGTAGAAAGAAAAAGGAATTAGGTTAAGACATCGAAAATAACCATTTTTCCTTTGTCTTGTTAAAGATTAATAATGAAAGGTGGAGTTACCGCACAGGAGTGGATAGGTGATGAAAAGATAGGAATGTCATTAATGAAAAGCAAAAAAAAAATCTTCTATTAGAAGACAACTATAAGGAACACTACTAAATTTATAGATTTAAGAGACGAACGGTAACCATCTACAAATACTGCTGCAGTACGATTGTAATAAATTATTTAGAGAGAAGGTCACTGATGCCATAGAAGGATAAATTTTGAAGGAATGAAATTTTAAAATCAAATTTTTGTGCCAGACTTTATAGAAAGAGCGGCGTACCAAGAGTCAGAGATATGGGAAAGAAGTTCAATAGTAGATTACCTTACTGATGTGATTCTTCCATCGGAGATAAAATTAGAAGAATTATGTTTCCTAATCTTCGTTTTAAAGAAAAAATCAAAAACAAAACTCCGGGAGTGCTGAGATTAAAACAATTGAACGCCAGTTAAAGGGTTCTAAGATAATTTTCTTTTATCGGCATTTGTTGAATGAACACATGCTTAAAGAAAGAATGAAATGCAGAAGGTGTCATAAATGAAATAATTTAACAAGGCAGGGTGAAAGCTTAGAAAAGCAAGCTTTAAAAATCACGAGAGATTTATCATCAGGACCGTAAGCCTTCTTAGCATTAAGCTCAGAGAGTGAGAGTGAGAGAGAGAAAGAGAAAGAGAAAGAGAAAGAGAAAAAGATAAAGATAAAGAGAAAACATAAGAGAGAAAGAGGAAAAGAGAAAAGAGAAAGAGAGCGAAAGAGAAAGAAAAAGAGAGAGATAAAGGTGAAGAGAAAAAGATAAAAAGAAAAAGATGAGAAAGAGAGCGAAAGAGAAAGAAAGAAAAGAGAGAGAGAGAGAGAGAGAGAGAGAGAGGAAATCATGTATTTCAAAGAAATTACAATATTATGTATAAATGAACTGAAAAGAGGTGGTGAAGGAGTGATAGCTTAGGAATCATCTGTAATGGAGCTAGAGGATAACGTACAGTATGTGCGAAGAATTTATTTTTGGGAGAAGACAAAGCAGATGTGGAAGAAAGTAGAGGAGGGAAAGTGGAAAATATAAAGTTTGAGTAGGTATTTTTTTGCAAAATGCTATGAAAAGTCTGAGGAAGTGATTCCAGAAAGATTATAGCAATTTCTGTGGAGAAAACGAGTTCTTAGTACGACTTTGAGATAAAATAAAATAAGAATAACATCTAGAATTAGAAAACGACGGTAACTCTTGATGGTAGAAGACTCAAGAATAAACATAGTTAAGTAAATGTTAATGAGTTTTAGTTGAAGGGAAATAGATTGGAATGTAATTCTCCATGCAAAAGATAATTACTTTGGTTATGTGCCTCTGAGGGAAAACCTCTTCTCTCCCATTGCCCAAAACAATACTCATTCCAAAGGAAATCAAAGAAATACTAACGAAAGTGCAACCAAAGCGTTCAACAAAAAAGGGAATTAGAATAGAGACTGCGAATGGTGCAGAAATTCATGATAAAAGAGAACAGTGGACCAGAGCAAGCTGGCTGCTATTTCTTGGAGGTATCAACTTCTAAGCGACAATTGGTGTGACGCTTGTCCAAACATTTCCAAGCCAGTTTAATGTTCTGTCATTTTAAACTTCTTAAAAATTAGTTATTTATAAAGAAGGGGAGAGTTGAGAGTGTTCATAAGATATATCTTCTGGTGTAAAGTCTTGAGTACACAATAGATATGCTCTGAGTAGATGAAGATCGATAAAGGTGAACCATGAGGCAAGTGAGAGCAAGATATGCGAAATCATATCCTAACATTTTGTGAGATATTCCCAATGGATGTACTTGATTTACTTCAACATTTGATAACAATCTGAAATTTTCCAACTTTTGGTTGATATTTTGGAAAATTATATTTTATGATGTATGAGTGTTATAATATGTGCACTCTTTCCTTTTTATTAAAGTTAAATATATATTTTATTCCTTTAATAAATCTTCAAGTTTCTTGTACTTTTTCCTTACACAGTAGATATTGACTTGCTGAATGTTGATTTGACTTCAGATGGAAGATTAGAGATAGGAGATGGTGGTAAGTAGTTAAAACATGTCCAAAAGGAAAGATAATAGAAAACAGGAGCCAAAATTTCCAACACCCAAAACATTCAGCTGCTGCATATCAACAAGATACATTTTATTATGAAATAACGATATGATAACATTTTGCAAATTTTCAATAGCCAAATCTCGGTGGCTAAATACTCTTAAAATCAGTTCATTTTATTGTTTTATAATTATTATATATTATTATTAGTTATAGTAGTAGTAGTAACATTATCAATAAAAATAATGATAATAATAATAATTATAATAATAACAATAAAAAATAAATAATAGTAATAATAATAATAATAGCAATGATAATAATAATCATAATCATAATTATAATCAATAATAATAATAATAATAAATAATAATAATAATAATAATAATAATAATAATAATAATAATAATAATAATAATAATTAAAATAAATAATAAACAAAATCTTTTTAATTTAAGTTTTAATTTGATAAAAGGGTTATCATTTGCAATATCGTTTAAGCCTCAATCATAACCCCAATTCTAATTAAAGTTCACAAATTGCAATTACAAGAAATAACCTATTTTAATTTAAATGAAAATGACACACATGATAGCAATGTTGATAATCAAAATAGGAATAACAATATACAGTATAGCTATTTCAGTAATATAATAATAATAATCTTTATATTAATCATAATATTAATAAATATGATTAAAACAGCAGAAACAATAATGATAACTGAAAACATAATAATCAAAATATCAGTCAAAATAATAATAATAATAATAATAATAATAATAATAATAATAATAATAATAATAATAATAATAATAATAATAATAATAATAATAATAATAATAATAATAATAATAATAATAATAATAATAATAATAATAATAATAATAATAATAAAAATATTATTATAATAATATATAATAATAATAATATAAAAATAATAATGGTAATAATAATAAATAATATAATAATAATAATATAATAAATAATAATAATAATAATAATAATAATAATAATAATAATTATAATAATGATAATAATAATAATGACGCTAATTACTAATTCTCGTTTGAAGTGCCTGTTTCTTGATAATTATTACATTCACTTTATTGTAAGTTGAAAATCTTAAAGGCATTGTATCGGTAATTAAGTTGGTCATTATGTTAATCCAATTACCACTCGACTTTAAAATTACCATACTCTCAGTGAACAAAACAACAAAAGGACACTATCAAATAAAAAATTTATTTATTTATTTTTTAGATGTTACTTACTGAAAAATATCTTTAAGTGTGTCTGTGCATTTTATTTATTTTTTTTTTTTTTTTTTTTTTTTTTTTTTAAAGATGATTCTGAGCTTTGAAAAGTTTGATTCATTTTTTTTAGAGTAATTAAGAATTGCAATCTAATTATTTTATGAATGTGTTTGTTTGCTTTTATTTTTTTTGTTTTTATTTTGTTTATGTGTGTGCTCGAAGGAACTATTGTTTGGGGACATTATAACTATTATCAAAAAGCGTCAATTTTTTGTTAAATATATATATATATATATATATATATATATATATATATATATATATATATATATATATATATATATATATATATATATATATATATATATATATATATATATAATATATATATATATATATATATATATATATATCAGATTGATATATACATCGATATATACATATATACATCGATACTAAGACCAGTTCTGATGTATGGATCTGAGGCTTGGACTTTGACTACCAGAACCAGAAGCAGAGTGGAGGCGGCGGAAATGAGAGCACTGCGCCTGATAAGGAGAGTGACTAGGTTGGACAGAATGAGGAGTGCAAATATTAGGTGAGAGCTTGATGTCGAGTCGTGGAGTGAAGTGGCGGAGAGGCGACAGCTGAGCTGGTACGGACATATGAAAAGGATGAATGACGCGAGATATCCGGCAAGATTTTACAACTGGCAGCCGGAGGGAAGGAGACCAGCTGGAAGACCTAGGAGACGATGGAGGGATGGAGTGGCCGAAGCTATCGCTAGAAGGGGAGTGACGCTGGAGGAGGTTGAAGAGAGGGGACTGTATATGGACAGATCTGTCTGGAGAGGCTTCGCGAGAGACAGGGCTATGCCCTAACTACGCGTCTGGTGAGAAATGGTGATATATATATATATATATATATATATATATATATATATATATATATATATATATATATATATATATATATATATATATATTATATATACTAGGGTGGCCTGAAAAGTAAATGCCTGTTCTGCCGTAAAATCTCATGCACTCCGGAGAAAATGAAACAAATTTGGACTGAAAGAACGTCAAAAGTTTATTCCATAAGCATGTAATGTTATTTTTCCTACATACTATTCTCGAACATTAATACGTTTCTGCAAACGTTGAACCCGCTTTTCGAATCATTTTCCGGCACTTCCATGATGCAGCAGCAAAAAGGTACGATTGGTCTTATTCGACAGATGCGGCTCTTCAATTTCTGGAGAGTTTCACAATAACGGTATGAGTTTACAATCGTGTCTTTTGGCAGATATTCCGAATAGACGAGGCTCTCACATCCCAGAATGCCCAGAATGCTATCGCATGAGTTTACCAGCCGAGGCATGAATCTTAATCTTTCGCATGCCAGGTGAGCATGGGAGTCTGAATTCCATAGAAGCTAGTTTTCTTTCTGTATTGCAGTGTTGGATTCACGTTTCATCTCCCGTTACAATGTTTTGAGAAAATTCTCTACACCTTCGGCCTGCAAAAATTAAATCACCACACGTTGCTTCAACAAAGTATCACTATTAGCTTCCATTTTTCAATCACAGCACAAAAATAAAACCGAATAACAATACCATTTACGTGTCAAATCTATTTTACAAGTTTCAACCTTTCGGAAGCAAGTCTGAACATATTTTGTATACCTCTTTCCGTTTCTTAGCAACGAAGTGCATCAACAGATTTTACTTTTCAGGCCGTCCTCGTGTTTATACATATATATATATATATATATATATATATATATATATATATATATATATATATATATATATATATATATATATATATATATATATATATATATATATATATATATATATATATATATATATATATATATATATATAAAACGAATGACTTCAAATTAATTTTTAATTCTTTTATTTAATTTAAGGAGATTTTGTTTTTAATAATAATAATATTAATAATAATTTGAAAATACATATAACAATAACAACGATAGTATTAATCAATAATAACAAAATAACGATGATTATAAAATTAAAAAAAAAATAATAATAATAATTATAATAATAACTAATAATAATTAATAATAATAAAAAATAATAATAATAAATAATAATAATAATAATAATAATAATAATAATAATAATAATAATAATAATAATAATAATAATAATAATAATAATAATAATAATAATAATAATAATCACGTTCATAATAATTATTAGGAAATACTTAAAATGAAGTTTTTTATTATTTATTTTTTATAAAAGTTCACATCTCACGACCGTTGCCCTATTGTAGGAGAAGAACTTTTCTAGGAAGTATATACCTGGGATCCCCTAGTGAGATCGAACCGGCTCCCCCAAGCACATGAGTCAATCACTCTACCGTTTGTACCACGGTAGACGGCAAATTATGTCCACTCTCGATATATCGGTAAATCAATGCATAACATAACACATATATTTTGTCATAACAACGAAACTCACACACACACATTTTAAATTAAGCTCCATGTCAACTTAATCCCATAACAAATTAACTTTTAAGGTGGACAACATAAGTTGCTCCTCTGGTTTAGCATTCATGCAATCGATGGAAGGAGGAAGGAATCCCTCACCTTTATCGATAATTACTATTTTATTATTAATAACGCTAACAACACAATAAACAATAAAAAAAAACACACAAAAGCAAAAAACAAATGAATATCATATGCTAAAGTGCAAAAGATATTTAGATTTGTATTTAATGTATATAAAAAAAAGCGTTGAGAAGAAAAAAAATAGGAAAGTTGGTAAATATTTTAAACAACAAACAGGAACTTCAGAACACACACATGCGCACATGCGTAGACACACACACACACACACACACACACACACACACACACACACACATATATATATATATATATATATATATATACTATTAAAATAGAAGAGTTTTAATCACTCGATTTATATGTATTATTTTATATATAAACCCTGGTTGACCACTGCACTTTTATTAGACTATACTTTTATTATCAACAAGGAAAAATTAATTTCTTTAACAACAAGCTTTCGCCCCTATTCTGGGCCTCTTTCAGGTTGAAATGGATGGCTGATCTGCTACAGAGATTCTCATGGCGTCTGGTTGATGGTTGGTTGTTTTTTTATTAAAGATTTATAGAAGGTGGATTGGCACATTATTGCATTTTGTATGGTTACCACTCCATAAACCCCAACAATAGTAACATTATCAAAAACATAAACAATTATAGCAAAAGAAAAATTGCAGAATCTTTTTGTATATACAACCTTCCTAACTACAATCAAAGTACAGGAGATTATAAAATAGACCAACTACAAAATGCAATAATGTGCCAATCCACCTTCTATAAATCTTTAATAAAAAAAACAACCAACCATCAACCAGACGCCATGAGAATCTCTTCAGCAGATCAGCCATCCATTTCAACCTGAAAGAGGCCCAGAATAGGGGCGAAAGCTTGTTGATAAAGAAATTAATTTTTCCTTGTTGATAATAAAAGTATAGTCTAATAAAAGTGCAGTGGTCAACCAGGGTTATATATAAAATATATATATATATATATATATATATATATATATATATATATATATATATATATATATATATATATATATATATATATATATATATATATATATATATATATATATATATATATATATATAATATTATAATATTAATTTAACAAGAAATAAGAAATTTTAAAGGCATTAAGAAAGTTTTTCCTATTTTTTAATAAAACCGGAACACACTCCAAGTTCTTCCTGTTCAAAATACTAATTTTCCGCCATGATATATATATATATATATATATATATATATATATATATATATATATATATATATATATATATATATATATATATATATATATATATATATATATATATATATATATATATACTATATATATATATATTCTATTTTCTCTTGCACGTGGTCCCCTGATCTTCGTCATCTCTGTGAAATCTTTTGTTGTGAACTTAAAAATATCGAAATCCTTCTGCAGAGTCTGTCAAAAAGATTTTATTTCTAAATTTCCCTTTCTATCTTTTTCTTTTCGATTTTCTATCTTTTTCTTTTCGATTTTCTATCTTTTTCTTTTCGAGCGTCGGAGCTGTGCAAATTGAATTGGCACTCGTCTGTAAATAGGATACTTGCCTAATCCTGGAAATCCGTGTTCCGCGAGGCAACGTCGAATGGTATTCGTGTTAATAAGGGTCTGATGGACAACCTGCAGCTCGGCCCGATGGTCACGTGGTGTTGCATGTCGATCGCGAGCTGTCATTAATAGTATATATCTGTCCTCTACGGCCGTTGTTGCCCATGGCCTATCTTGGCAAGGCTGCCTGCTGTGAGCACGTGTCAATTCGTACCTCTGAAGGAAACTTCCGATGGTTGTATGGGAGACTCCGAACCCTTGGACCAGTTGGCGTTGACCGTACCCTTCATCTGCCAGTGTTGTGATTGTCACACAGTCGTTGCAAGTCAAACTCCGTCGAAACCTCTCCATATTACTGCACAAACGTTAAAAGTTGAATACTGTCGATACTCAGCATACCCGTGACGTTACCTATCCTATCACATCACTCACCGAATTTAGCTGATTTGCCCCTTTTAGCGTATTTCGTTCATATCGCACCTACTCCACGCCCATCAATGCTAAACTATTATTTAAGTAGGTGCGAGCATACACCTCCACACACAGGCCCTCCCATTACCCTACAATGTCGTCGAGACCTTCCAACTGATAAATTGTAGTAGTGCGTTAATTTTGCTCTTTAGTATATATATATATATATATATATATATATATATATATATATATATATATATATATATATATATATATATATATATATATATATATATATATATATATACTAAAACCTTCGACTTTCCTTAATATTCCTGATATTTCTTTATCTCGTGATCTTTCTTGGAGTTCTCATTTTCCAGTTATACAAGCTTATAACAGGTTGAGTTTTCTGCGGAGCCATCAGAGGTTCTTTACAACACCTTCCTACATTTTTTTATAAGGATGTCGTTCATCACTGTGTAGTGTATGCTTTAGACATCTGAGGTGTCTCACTGTCACAGCTCTCCTAGAAAAAGTTGATTCAAAAGCAAAAAAAATCCTTCGTTCTCACTAACTATCTTCAGTATTTTTTCTGTCTTTCGAATTGTTGTCTCACTCTCTTTGCACTATATCTCTACAAGGAACACTCTTCCTACAAACTCTCAAATCGCATTCCTTATCCATAATTAGGAAGGATCTGTGTTATATGTCTTTCCACCTAGTTTTATCCTTTCTCTGTCCAACTCTCTGACTCTAGATTAACACTTTGTTCAATATATAAAGAGGAGGGAAGTAGCCTTGTGGATGAGGGGAGAGAATGGGAGTGTTCCCGAGACGTGGAGTATTAAGATACTTTCCATTTCATTTCTCATCTCCATATTTTACAAGGAGGAGACTCTTCATTCACTCAAAATAAACACTATTATAGATAGCAAATTCTGTTTTAAAAAATATTAATTAAGAGAGTATCAGTACTAGTATGCCTAGGTAGAGGACTTCCAAAAATAGTCCCTAATGCACCCCTCCTCCCAATACCACTTGAGTTGGGGGATGTAGTCTCCGGTGATGGAGTTGGTGCCACCAAGACTGCTGCTGGCTTTGCCAGGTCCGCGATCTATATTTATCATCAGTTTCTGCAACATTTGAAGATTTTACTCCAATTTCCACTTTGTTGAACACCACCTCTCTTCTTCTAGATTTTACCTCTTAATTTTGGCCGAAACTCAGATACTTCAACATTCCTATAATAAACACTTTCTGTTTTCTCTTACTGCCTCTATACTTAATTTTCAGCCAAAAAGGGGTTGTTGTGCAAACGTGCGAAGCCATTTTGTTTCCGAATTTTTCCCCTTGCGGCTTATACTCTTTTGCCATTCTAAGATTAAATTCATTTGTTTTGCTTATTTATCTTCTAACTCTACTAACTATCCTTAGTTCTTCGATAATCAAAACTCCAAAATTAAGCACATTCTCTCTCCTTCTCCTTTCTCTGAAACCATCAAAGGAAGATTGAAGTAGAAAGACAGGCAGGGTGCAAGCTTAGAGGCACAAGTTTTCAAAGTAGACAGAGAAATATTATCAAGAACATACGCCTTCTTAGTGTTAATTAAGCTCAGAGAGAGCAGAAATAACATCTTTAGAAAAATTTGCAATACTAGGTATAAATGAGTTGGAGGGGGCTGAAGGAGGAAAAATTAACTACAGAATATATATATATATATATATATATATATATATATATATATATATATATATATATATATATATATATATATATATATATATATATATATATATATATACGTGTGTTTGTGTAAGTCTGTGCACTTGTGTGTGAGAGGATGTTTTCTATCTTTCTTTCTGCAAAATTTTTAAAAATTTTTTACATCGAAAGGAGAAAGGCAGTTGTTAAACTGTAACATTTTGCTGCCTTTATTTCAAAATGTTGATATAAATTGGATAATTTCCTGACTTTGTTCATTATTATTATTATTATTATTATTATTATTATTATTATTATTATTATCAAGAATAATAATAATAATAATAATAATAATATTATTAACATAATTATTATCAGGATTATTATTATTATAATTATTATTCGTATAATTATCGCTGTGATTACTATTATTAGTATTGTTATCATTATTATTATCATTACTATCATTATTATTTTTCTGTGATTACTGTTATTATTATTATTATTATTTTCATTATTATACTTATTATTACTACTATTTAAATTATTATTATTAGTATATTTTTTCTATGCTGATATTTTAATACTATTATTATTAATATAATTATTATTATTATTATTATTATTATTATTATTATTATTATTATTATTATTATTATTATTATTATCGTTATTATTATTATTTATTAGTATTATTATTATTACCATTATTATTATTATTATTATTTTTATTATTATTATTATTATTTTTATTATTATTAGTATTAGTAATAGTATTAGGGCTCATAAGACGAATTCGTCATCCCAAAAGCCCTTTTCAGTTTATAAGGAAAAAAATGTTAATGAAATATTTGTATTCTTACTTTGTACAATACTATAATTTTTTTTATTTTCAGCTGAATTAAAAGTTCTCGATTTCGATTATTATTATTATTATTATTATTATTATTATTATTATTATTATTATTATTATTATTATTATTATTATTATTATTATAACAGTGTTCCAAAAAATAAACTTTGAAACCTTTTCTGCTTTGAAAACCAAATATGCTAACTCAATGTTATGATTGTTATTATTATTGTTATTATTATTATTATTATTATTATTATTATTATTATTATTATTATTATTATTATTATTAAATTATTATTTAGGTTAATTTCTACATTAATGTTTGTAATAATAGCTCCCCTTAATGCATCAGCTTATTTTCAAAAGTAATAATGGGAAATTACTTGATTAATTATGTAACTCTACTTCGTCCCCCCCCCTCCCTCCCCTCCAAGAGCAATGGGGAAAGCAATTTCATTTTACAAGATCACGTATGGAGTCAGAGTGTGAAATGAAATCTTTGGAATTTTGCGTTTAGCTAAAATTTTATATTAAAACACGAACTTTTACTAATTTAAAATAAAAAAAATTGATGATGAACATTGCAGACGAATTTTTTTGCAAATAAAATAAACTAGTATGACTTTTTATTCATATAGAATGAGTAAATGAACATTGGTGCAAAATTCAACTTTTTTTTAAAACCACTGAACACCTACTTAAATTATTCTTCTCATTTTAAAAATAAAAAAAAATATGACTAAAAAGAATACAAATCGATTGACTAACAATTTTTTTTTTGAATTTAAAATTTGATAAATCAAAAAACTAAACTTTATTGAAATCACAAAGAAAAATTACTCCTTCTCATTTACAAAATAATTTTGATAGACAATCGAAAATTATCATAAAGATATCAAAATATAAGTAATATGTTAAAAAATTTAAAAGCTTTTACAAGGATTGAAAAAAATAATAAGGCTTATATAGCAGATGTAAATTTGAAGTCAGCAATATAAATGTATTAAATATAAAGGATAAAATAGTAAACAAACAAAACAGACTACTTTTAAACTTACTAATTACTTCTTACTTAAACTTTGGTAATCAAAATCTGACTAACAGGATTACCAGTCAATCAGAGATTGAATAGTTTTTAGGAAACAGCCATTAGTATTTTTTAAAAATATCTCGGACTCAAAAGTCAAAGGTAGGTAATTGCTTGTCGAAAAATTAAAACATGTAATATTTACAACATTTACATTCTCAATGCCGAAATATTCGCTGCTCCCTCAAAATGCATATTTACTTTTTAATTTCACTCTGAATCTTCCCACGCGTTCTGAAACTTTAACGTGAAACACCGATTCACATAAAAATTCATCGTTCTATTCCTCTGAATTATAAAGTGATTTCGATTACATATATTATTGGTAAAGAATGGAAAATTAATACCAAATCAATTAACTGAATATTTATTCCACTGAATTATAGAGAAACTTCGATCGTACATATTATTAGTAAAATATATAAAAAATTAATTAAATCAACTAACTGAATTTCTTAATTCAAACAACATCCGTATGAAAGGGAAGACAGACTTAAAGCTGGGGTGCTCAAGTGTTTTTGTCTAAGGTACATTATTATTTACACTGCACTTCAATAACACTACAGTATGTACTACTATTTTTGTTCCTGTATGGCGAGTGTTATTTCATAATGCCTTTGATTGCTAAAGAATAGAAAATACTAATTTTTCCTTTCAAACTTTGCTTTTGTGGCTTGTGTGGCAAAATATCTTAGCATAGAGTGAATTTCTTTTAGTACTTCTATTTAATTTTGGGCTAAAAACAAAAAAACCACAATCAACTTTACATAATATTGAATTTAGAGCTGTAGTAAATTAATGAAAACGTGAAAATTAGTAGTTTTACGAGAGTTGCGACTATAATTTAAATTATTTTTCTCTTATAAGACTCCATCATGTTTTCATTGTAAACTCTTTGATATCCACGTTCAGTGTTTATTATATCTTGGTGGAAGCGCTCCCCTTGATCTTTCGAGAGTGCTTCCATATTCTACTTGAATCTATCAAGATAGGAGTCGAGAATATAGACTTTTAAGAAATTCTGCAGTCCATTTGACATTAGGTTTAACTTTTCAACAAGCATTGTTGTTGCTCAAGAAACTTTTATCCACTGCAACAAAGCTTTCTCAGGCTAATTTATTCTTCTCTGTAAGCTTCGTGGAGAATTCTGAACATTCCTGACATGCGGTCCAGAAAGGAAAGCAGCTTTACCTTATAGTAAAAGTATTATTTAGTAATTTAGATCAATGTTATAAATTTAGGACAATCAGAAATCCATATTATTGCCGCCATAAAAGTAAAATAAATTTAAAATGGCTTCGTAAATAACAAAGGCTTATCTTGATAATCATATATTTTTATATTGGTCTTTACTTATTTTCTTGATAAAAACTTTACAGGAAAAGCTACATTTTTTCAAAAAAAGTTTAATAATTAACGAAGTGGTAACTTATATGTTTAAAATAGGCAACTTTCTAGGAAGAACTTCATTAGAAAATAATCGTTGTTTGAATTTAAACTCTTATGCAAAAGGGGCTTATCCTCGTTTTGTCTATGAATCTCACTATCCATCCGACCTACTGTATATACGTTAGTTCATATGTTTATATTGTGTTTACCTTTGCCTCAGATAGTTTGGGAAAGAAGAAGGTTGTGGATTCTTTATTAAGAGCTTTAAGAAATTGTTTTATCAGACTTAAATTTATGTACAAAGGAGAATGAAACATTTGAGAGTTTCACGTTGTTTCCCCAAATAAGACTTAGTCCAATCTGGAAAGCGTTGCTGTAGTGTAACTATTATCTCAAAGACAAACAAAACAGGGAAAATTGGGAAACAACCCCCTTCCCATGGAGCCCCATCAAGAATGCTACTATCTTGAAGTGTTCAATAATCTCTCAATCATGCTCCTCATATTTCAAAGCTTATATTAAGAGTTCCACACTGCTGTTCTCTTCCTTAAATGCACCGAATGAGCTAATTTAGCTCACATCATAAATTCACATCTATTCTATGTTCCCAAATATGCTTTTAAATGCTATAAATTTCCTTTATAGAGATTTAAAACTTAAAGGCTTCTGGAAGAGCTGTCAATGAAGAGCCTCCACTCCTGTGTATTGCAGGTTATTCCAATTGAATTAAACAGATCGGATGCATCATTGCAGTAGAATAGCCCATCTTGGGTAGTCATGAGGCAGCTACCATCCAACAAATTCTACTCTTTGAGACTTGAAAGCAAAGGCTCAGAATTTAACTTTGTTAAGCCAAAACGTCTCACAAGGTCACTAAGGTCTTTTTGATTTGGATGGTAAGGATTTCTTCCATCACCTGAACTTCTGGGATTTTAGTCTATATCTTCAATGAAGATTTCACCCTCTGTCATTTTACTTTCTGAAGATAGGTGAGCTCTTTTTGTAAGGGTAAGTACAGGAAGATCTGCACTATGTGGTACTGGCGTAATTGAAGATGGAAAGAAAGTTTGGTTATTAATTTGTGAAGGGGGAGTTGCCAGCTCTTCGTTTGGAAGAACTCACATTGTAGAAGTAACATTTGGTTGAGTGGTCTGTGGGGTCACGTCAAATTCTTGGAATGGCAAGCTTCATGACTATCTTTTCCACTCTAAACCATCCTACATGAAAAAACTTTTATTTAACTTACATTTACTTTATAATATTCATGTTAGATTAACCTCTTCAAACAAGCAATGTCAAATTCTTGGAACGGCAGCTTCATGACTATCTTTTCTACTCTAAACCATCCTACATGAAAAAAACTTTTATTTAACTTAAATTTACTTTATAATTTCATACAAGCAACAATTGTCTTATCTTCCAAAGTTTTTTTTCTGCTTCTGCAGTATATACAAGCAGTGTGAGGTGGCCAAGATTTTGTATTCATCCCAAACTGTCATGCCATAGTATGCTGTTTAAACTTCATACATTTTAATGGATGCTGTAACAGAGAGCTTTTTGGCTCTTTTTTTGACGAAACGACTACATATGTAGCAGAATGTCTCTGGCGAATTCTTGCGGCATCTTGATTCTATTTAGCTTCTTTAGATATGTTCACTCAACTACTTAGGGGTAAAGTATAAGGTATTCTATAAGTTCCTGTATAAATATGCTGTCAAAGAATGTTCTAGAAAATTCTCAATCTTTCTTACTTGCATTCATGACGTATAGAAGATTCTTCCCAAAGCTTTTCAAAAAAAAAATATTAATTTACAAACTTCTTCAAAATCTTTCTGAAGTTATATAATGTTCTTAAATGATCGCTGAACTTATACAATGTTCTTATATAATCTAAAATATTCTAACAAGCTTGCTCTTCCCCAATTTAAAATACAAGAAAGATCAGAGGTTAGTTGCATTGCTCCAAGGGGACCATTCTATCGTCAATTAGCTGTCATTGGGGGCAGTGTCTTTCAAATTGAAAGGAGTAATAAAAGTTGGAGTCATCGGCATAGGAGTGGATAGGAAATAAAGTAATAGAGAGGTCATTAATGAAAATTAGAAAAAGAACAGAACAGAATACCCAACCTCTCAGAAGCTTGTTCAGAAAGAGTAGTATTGTGGTCTTCCAAGAAAGATCACGAGAAAAAGATACGCCGAGAAAAGAATAGATGAAAGTTTGAGCTGTGTGTTTTCGAAGAAGTCTTTATAGTGTTGTGAAAGATTGTGTTGAGTGGGGAGATGTAGGAACTGAGTTTTTGAGGCATTAAAAACAACCATGTTTTCTCTGCCCCAATTTGAAATACGCGAAAGATCAGAGGTTAGTTGCTCTAAGGCTACCTTTCTCGAGTCTATGAAATGCTGTTGGGAGGAACGTCTTTCAAACTGGAAGGAGTAATTAAGGGTGGAGTCATCAGCATAGGAGATGAAGTAATAGAGAGATCATTAATGAAAAGCAGAAAAAGTGTTGGGGATAGGACAGAACCTTAGGAACAGCACTATTAGTAGATTTAAGGAAGAACTGTTGTCTTCAACAACAGCTTCAGAAAGGAAAGGAAATCAGAGAGAAGGATAAATTCCGAAAGAGGGAAGTTTAGAAATCAAAGCTTTGTGCCAGACTCTATCGAATGCCTTCGATATGTCCAGCGTCACAGCAAAGGATTCACCGAAATGCCGAAGAGAGGAGAACCAAGAGTCAGAGAGAAGGGGAAAAATCAACAGTAGAGCGTTTTCTAAGAAAGCCATACTGGCAATCAGAGATAAGAATTAAAGAATTAAAAAAAAAAAAAAAAATAAATATATATATATAATATATATATATATATATATATATATAATATATATAATATATATATATATATATATATATATAGTCCAAGTACATTACTTGGAAAAATCGACCCATTTCAAGTATTTTAAAGTACTAGTAAAATTTTAAAACATCCAAAATTTATCATAGAAAAAAAAAAAATCTGATCTAAGATATAATATATATATATATATATATATATATATATATATATGATATATATATATATTATATATATATATATATATATATATATATTATATATATATATATATATATATATTATAATATTTTTAGGACTTAAAAAAACAGAGGTGAAAGAAATTTGTATTTTACAATTATTATTAACTTAAAGTATTATTATTATTATTATTATTATTATTATTATTATTATTATTATTATTATTATTATTATTATTATTATTATATAATTATAAGTGGTTTCAGTGGAAGTAAAGAAGAAAGCCAACTGTTAACTAATAATCTCCGGCATAGGCCTGGCCCAGCCAGCGGTATCCGCCGTGGGCCCAAGAAACCCAAGGATCTTCCTCGGAAGATCCTACTGACAGGACGAAAGTCCTACCTGGGATATGGTAAAAAAAAAAAAAAAAAAAAAAAAAAAAAAAAAAAAAAAAAAAAAAAAAAAAAAATTATTATTATTATTATTATTATTATATTATATTATTATATATTATTATTATTATTATTATTATTTCCATCATGTAATTATCCTCACTTTGTTAATATTTGCATAGTGGTTCTTATTATTGATAGTTATTATTTCTACTATTACTATTATTATTATAACTATAATTATAATAATTATTATTATTGTAATTATCATGATTGTTATTATGATAGTAATTTCATTATTTTTATTAAAGTTATAGTTATTTTTTATCAATAATAGTTATTATTTCTCTTATTAATAATATCTTTATTATTATTATTAATTCTTATTACAATTATTAATTATTATTACTATTATTTATTATCATTATGTTTATGATAATTTTCATTATTTTTATTATTATTGATATTATTATTATTACCATTATTATTAATATTATTATTATTTATTTTTCTAGAAAATATTTTATTTCAGATCGACAAGTATTATAAGTTGATTTTCTTTATCATGCAATGCAATGCAATGTAGAGTCAAATATTTTCACTTGAAAAAATTTGCATATTTAAGAACCTAATGTATTTTGCCTTTAATCACTCAATATTTAAATTTTTCACAGAGATTTTGGATAATTGGAAGCGTCCATACACCTTTATCAATATGTTTCATCAGTAATGTTGGTGGAGATAATCTTTTTTTTTTTTTTTTACAAATATTACAATTGGAGGTTGAACGTTCATCCGCCAAGATTCAGTAATATTTTTGATTTCAATGGAGTTAGTGAAATGCTTTTGCTTAGCTGTTTCATCCTCAAAGAACTATATGTGTAACTAGTTTGCTGACGAATTAAACTAACTTTTAAATCTCAACGAATCTACAACTAATCTTGCTTTGCAATTTGAATAGTTTAAAAGGCTTTTCAAGTTGTATGTTTCTTTTTAATGAAAGACGTATGTACACCAACTGATATCATTATATCGATAACAAAATAACTTATCAACTTCTCAACGAACAATTGTGATATGATTAATATTAAGAGCTCCCATCAGAAAATCATCATTTTTGTAAAAACCGAAATTTCACTTGAATAATGAAAAAATGAGCAAGATATTTTTCATGATCGATGAACAAAGATCTTTATATTAGCTGCTAGAAGGGCTCCACTTATATTTTCTAAATATTAGCGATTAGGTCCTCATTTTAGGAAAATGCAGTTTTATAACATGGTCATTCAGCTGTTTAACATAAGATGTTGCTCTGAAGAAGGTTAGGGATGTTCTAGATTTTAAGATGATACAGATATTTAATAAGGATCTTAAGGTTTTACTATTTTTCTGAGTCAAAGGAAAATGATTCCTCAGCCCGAGAATAAATAGGTCTTCTCTACTGGGGATTAATCTCGAGGCTGAAAAATATCTAGATATTTAACAGTTTATTTTTTGCCCTTCAAAAACCATTTCCAAAGGAAATAGTCACGAAAAATTATTATTATTATTATTATTATTATTATTATTATTATTATTATTATTATTATTATTATTATTATTATTATTATTCACGAAAAATATTATTATTCGGAATCGTCACGAGTGCAATAGGCATAATTTTTGTTTCCAGACTACCGGTTAGAGAAAGTTTGCTATAAAATTGCTACCACAGATATGAGGGTCCAAATATTTTCTTCATCACTAATTTGCAGAGGTGGTGATTCCGCAATTTAAGTCCGCAATTCCGCAATTCCACAATTGTAGACTAACGAAAAAAATTGAGGAATTCCGATTGCGATAATTTTCAAAAAGTTGCGGAATTGCATTTGTGGAATGAAAAAAAATTATGGTCCGCTATCGCAATTTTCCAAAAACCAATGAAATTTCCGGAAAATTTAAGAATATTCTTGAAGTGTGGAGAAACTTCTAGATTAGCCATAACTAGTTTTAGCCATTTCTAGTATAGTGTACATTATCTTGCTGTACCTGGCTGATCATTTTAATCAATTATTTAATTAATAATTCATTTAGTGTAGTAATTAATTAATGCTACGCGACAATTTTCACGTTTTTCGAGCCTTTTGGGTGTTTCTTGTATAATGGGTAGTAGCCTTCTATTAAAGGTGAATTTTTGTAGCATAATTATTGGCGTTCTTACGTATATTTACGTTATTTCTTTCACACCATTCGATTTGTCCTCTTAAATGTGCAATTTATATATTAATCTTTAATTGGTTAAAAATCAATTTAATTATTTAGGTTACTTCCAAATGGTACGACATGAGAAGCTACTTGGCAATTTTCTTCCCCTTTAAAACCTGAGGAGCACTGTTTTCTGCAAGTCTTTTTAGCTTCAGTGTTTTCAATCGGAGGTTTTGTTCAATTTCCTTTGCTATATTCAACATTAATTCCTTGTTAATTAAATTTACCTCCATTATTAGTATATGAAGCTTGTTAGAATTCCATTTGTTTGCGGCAAGTTTCTTTGAACGTCCCATTTGTCTTGATTTGCCATTTGTGGCACTTCACGTCAAGAGTGAGTGCCTCCCCGATAGGCATATATATATATATATATATATATATATATATATATATATATATATATATATATATATATATATATATATATATATATATATATATATATATATATATATATATATATATATATATATATATCGGTATATCGGTATATATATATATCGGTATCGGTATCGGTATCGGTATAGTATCGGCATATTTTCGATATATCGGTATATCGGTATATATATAGGTATCGATATCGGTATATATCGGTAAAAATTTTGGTATCGTTCCATCCCTATATATATATATATATATATATATATATATATATATATATATATATATATATATATATATATATATATATATATATATATATATATATATATATATATATATATATATATATATATATATATATATATATATATATATATATATATATATTATTATTATATTATCAGAGATAAATAAATTAATATATACGTTATTACATTAAAAAAGGAAAAAAAAATTACAATTTACCAATTTCGAATTTGTTGTGTGAAGAAACTGGTTAGTATAATAGTATTTATGATTTATTCCATGTGACTTAGAGTTCAATAAATATACATTTTGAATTATTATGGCATTAAATGAGAGAGTTTATAGATGTAATACTGTAATTAAAACTGACCTAGATAATATTAGTAGCTTGATTAGGAAAAGCTAATTTCAAATTTGTATTGAAAATGTAAATGATTTTATAGTAAATTGAAACTCGACTAGCCGGATAAAATTCCTCTAGAATTTGTTCTAAAATTTCAAGAAACATTTATGTAATAAATCGCATTCTTTTAAAAACAATACTTATAAGTGTTATCCACTAAATATAAAAAAAACTATAATATATATATATATATATATATATATATATATATATATATATATATATATATATATATATATATATATATATATATATATATATATATATATATATATATATATATATATATATATATATATATATATATATATATATATATATATATATATATATATATATATATATATATATATATATATATATATATATATATATATATATATATATATATATCCCTTATCAGTGATTTACCTTTTTTTTGACATGGTCGACTTGCTCAAGCTCGCATGGCAGCACCATGAGCCAGAGTGAGGGGGAGGAGGAGACCCCCAGGCTTGACACATCCAGCCAAGGCGGAAGTCAGAGAAGACAGCTCGACATCAACTCCGACAACTTGCCACCAGTTTTTAAGGTATAGAGTGATTATCATTTAGTGACTTAGCCAGTTAGCATTTGACACTTTACTACTATTTTCAGAATTTGACAAATTTCCATGCAGCCACAAGACCAAGGAGAAAGTGAAGTGCAACATCTGCCTGAAAGAGTTTCCTTACTGCACCACATCAAACTACAACATTAAGTACCATTACCAAAAGCTGCACCACGGCTAGTTACCCAGTTATATATATATATATATATATATATATATATATATATATATATATATATATATATATATATATATATATATATATATATATATATATATATATATATATATTATATATATATACTCCTCCGGTGGGAAAAGGCCAGAGGCCTACCAGTTTTCCACCGGAGTTGGGAAAGATCTATATCATGGTCGATGGAGGCCGACGTGTCCTAGATACACGGCGTTTGAAAGTATGTAAGTCAAAGGAAGTTGGGAAAACAGATGAAGGGAGTGTGTTCCAGACTTTACCAGTAGAGTATATGTAAGATTGAGCATAGCGGTTAAGTCTGGGGTCGGAGAGTTGGACAGAGAAAGGATGAGACTGTGTAGAAAGGCGTGTCGCACGAGCTCTTCTCAATGGAGGAGGTATGCGACGAGAGAGTTCAGAAGAGCAGTGTCCGTTGTAATAGCGATAGTAAAGAGAGAGTGACGCAACAATTCGACGGGCAGAAAGAGATTGAAGAGAGTTAGTAAGAGCAGGAGAGTTGATGAGACGAAATGCCCTATACTCCACCTTCTCTAGGAGAGCTGTGTGTGTGGAACCACCCCAGAATGTGCGAAGCATACTCCATACAGGGGCGAACAACACCCCTATACAGAGAAAGCAGTTGGGGTGGCGTGAAGTAATTCTGAAGGCGCCTCAGAACACCCAACCTCTTAGAAGCTTGTTTAGAAAGAGAAGTAATGTGATCTTTCCAAGAAAGATCACGAGAAAAAGAAACACCAAGAATATTAAGAACAGATGAAGGCTTGAGTTCTGTGTTTTCGAAGAAGATATCATAGTTGTGTGGAAGATTGTGTCGAGTGGAGAGATGAAGGAATTGAGTTTTTGAGGCATTGAAAACAACCATGTTTTCTCTGCCCCAATTTGAAATACGTGAAAGATCAGAGGTTAGTTGCTCCAAGGCTACCCTTCTCGAGTCTATCAACTGCTGTTGGGTGGGACGTTTTTCAAACTGGAAGGAATAATGAAGGGTGGAGTCATCAGCATAGGAGTGGATAGGAGATGAAGGTAATAGAGAGAAGGTCATTAATGAAAAATAGAAAAAGTGTTGGGGATAGGACAGAACCCTGAGGAACACCACTATTAATAGATTTAAAGGAAGAACGGTGGCCGTCTACAACAGCTGCTATAGAACGACCGGAAAGGAAATTAGTGAGAAGATCACAGAGAGAAGGATAGATCCCGAAAGAGAGGAAGTTTAGAAATCAAAGCTTTGTGCCAGACTCTATCGAAGGCTTTCGATATGTCCAGCGCGACAGCAAAAGATTCACCGAAATGCCGAAGAGCGGAGGACCAAGAGTTAGAGAGAAGGGAAAGAAGATCACCCGTAGAGCGTTTCTTACGAAAGCCATACTGGCGATCTGAGATAAGATTAGAAGAATTGAGATGTTTCCAAATCTTCCTGTTAAGGATAGATTCGAAAACTTTAGAGAGAACGGAGGTCAAAGAAATAGGACGGTAGTTGGAGGGTTGAGAGGGGTCCCCCTTCTTCGGCACAGGCTGAATGAGCGCACGTTTCCAGCAAGAAGGGAAGGTTGAAGTAGAGAGGCAAAGACGAAATAGTTTACCGAGGCAGGGTGCAAGCTCGGAAGCACAAGTTTTGAGAACCACAGGAGGAATACCATCGGGACCGTACGCCTTCTTAGTATTAAGCTCAGAGAGAGCAGAAATGACATCTTTAGAAGAAATTATAATTTTAGGCATAAATTGAGTTAGAGGGGGTTGAAGGAGGAGGAATAGCTCCGGAATCGTCTAAGGTTGAATTAGAGGCAAAAGTTTGAGAGAAAGAGTTCAGCTTTAGAAGAAGGTAAAACAGCAGTTGTGCCGTCGGAAGATACTAAAGGAGGGAAAGAGGAAGAAGCAAAGTTAGAGTTGACTTTTTTTGCAAAATGCCAGAAAGAACGTGAGGAAGAGGAACCAGAAAGATTATTGCATTTTTTTACGGAGAAAAGAGTTTTTAGTGTTACGAAGGATAGATTTTGCACGATTCCGGGAATGAAATATAAGTTGCGTGAGTTTCTGGAGTTTGAAGACGACGGTAATCCCTGAAGGCAGCATCCCTGCGGCGGATAGCGTGAGAACAAGCAGAGTTAAACCAAGGTTTGTTAGGTTTAGTAGAAGGGAAAGAAAATGGAATGTACGCCTCCATGCCAGAGAGAATCACCTCAGGTAATGCGTTCTGCACACTCCGAGGGACCCCTCCCACGGAAGCAATAATCATTCCATGGGAAATCAAAAAGTACGACCGCAAGTCCGACCAGCTTGCGGCACCGAAATGCCACAAACGTTTCCTTTCAGTAGAAGGGGGTCTTTCCTGCGGAAGACTTGAAGAGATAGAAGAGGATACGGAGATAAGAAGGTGATCGGAGGAACCCAGAAGGAGGAAAGAGTTTAACAGTATAAGGAGAAGGATTAGAAGTTAGGAAAAGGTCTAGAATGTTGGGTTCATCTCCAAGACGATCAGGGATACGAGTAGGGAGCTGCACCAACTGCTCAAGGTCGTTTTGGATAGCGAAATGGAAGGCACGTTCACCAGCTGTATCATGAGAGCTAGATGAAAGCCATTGGCGGTGGTGAACATTGAAATCACCTAATATGATGATTTCAGAGAAAGGAGAAGAAGAAAGAATGTGCTCTATTTTGGAGTTTAAATAGTCGAAGAATTTAGGATAGTAAGTAGAATTAGGAGATAAATAAACAGAACAAATGAATTTAGTCGTAGATTGGCAAGAGAGCCTAAGCCATAAGGTGGAAAATTCGGAAGACTCCAAATTAGAGACACGAGAACAAACAACATCGTTGCGCACGTATGCACAACAACCGCCTTTTACTGAAAATTGAGGATAGAGACAGTAGGAGGAAACAGAATAGGGTTTGCTATCAGAACGCTCAAACATCTGAGTTTCTGTCAAGAATAAGAGGTGAGGTCTAGAAGAAGAGAGGTGATGTTCAACAAAGTGGAAATTAGAGTGCAGACCGCGAATGTTGCTGAAATTAATGAAAAAAATAGACCGTGCATCAGGACAAGCTGGCAGCTGTGTCTTGTTGGCACCAACCACATCACCGGAGGCCACCAACTCCCAAGTGGTGATGGGGAAAGGGGTGGATGAGGGGCTATGTTTGCCCCGTGGCTTCTCCGAGGCAACTTCTTTTGAGGCCATCATTTAGTTTTTTTAATTTCTTTTTAAAGGGTGTCTGTATTAGTGTTGTGTCTGTGCGAAGGAGAGTTTACTCCGATTTAGTAGAATGTGAGCGCGTAATGGTATATATATATATATATATATATATATATATATATATATATATATATATATATATATATATATATATATATATATATATATATATATATATATATATATATATATATATATATATATATATATATATACTGCAGTGACACGTCACCCACTCATGGGGCGAAGAAGCGCCAGACCAGTATACTGCAAGCCCTTGAGAAGAAGGCCTTTGAAGGTTGGAACAAGCTCAGAGTAAAGAGAACCACCCCTATGTCTGTGAACCTATTCCCCAAATAGCACAGAGAGGCCTGGGTTGACCTCTTTAAGTTTAACACCCCTGTCCCATTCCTCCGCAGCTGTAGAGAAATTATTCTGCTTGGACTCTGATAACCGCCTCCCAAGAGGTCATCCATGACTGATGAGAACTTTGAGAAGCTGGTGTTTGTCAATGGGAATATGCACCTCTTGAAGGGGAAGTGGCTGTGCCAAAGTGAGGAGGACAACAACAATAATGACGAGAGTGTATAATTAGGTTAGGTTAGGTAAGATTAAGCAATAATAGGTTAAGATAAATCAGATTCTGTAATAAATAATAATGCTTTCTTAAAGAAAACTTTTCATTAAAAAAAAAAGAAAAAAAAGTTGATTCAAGCACAAAAACATGAACGAGACATATTTGCAATCTGAAATTAAATTATTTCAATTAATTACTTATTTAAACAACTCGATAAGTATTAAAACTACTAAATACATTTTTGCTTGCTAAATACATTTTGCAGTGCTCTATTATAAGCATCGAAAAAACAATAATATATATATATATATATATATATATATATATATATATATATATATATATATATATATATATATATATATATATATATATATATATATATATATATATATATATATATATATATATATATATATATATATATATATATATATATATACTCTTCTGACGGTTCAACTGCAGTTTTGCCTTCCTCTAAAGCTGAACTCTTCACTCAAACTTTGGCCTCTAATTCAACCTTAGACGATTTTGGAGTTGTTCCTACTTCTTCAACCCCCTCCAACTTATTTATGGTTAAAATTGTAATTTCTTCTAAAGAAGTAATTTCTGCTCTCTCTGAGCTTAACAGTAAAAAGGCGTACTGTTCTGACGGTATCCCTCCTGTGGTTCTCAAACCTTGTGCTTCCGAGCTTGCACCCTTCCTTGGTAAACTATTTCGTCTATGTCTTTCTACTTCAACATACCCTTCTTACGGGAAACATGCACTCATTCATCCTGTGCCGGAAAAGAGGGACCCATCTCAACCCTCTAACTATCGTCAAATTTCTTTAACCTCCCTACTTTCTAAAGTTTTCTAATCTATCCTTAACAGAAAGATTTGGAAACATCTCAATTCTTTTATTCTTATCTCAGATCGTCATTATGACTTTCGAGAGAAACGATCTACTGGTGATCTTCTTTCCCTCCTCTCTGACTCTTGGTCCTCGGAGCTTCGGCATATCGGAGAATCTTTTGCTGTCACACTGAACATATCGAAAGCCTTCGATAGAGTTTGGCACAAAGCTTTGATTTCTAAACTTCCTTCTTTCGGAATCTATCCTTCTCTCTGATTTCCTTTCTGGTCGTTCCATAGCAGCTGTTGCAGACGGCCACCATTCACCCTTTAAATATATTAATAGTGGTGGTGTTCCTCAAGGTTCTATCCAATCTCCAGCACTTTCTACTTTTCATTAATGACATTCTCTCTATTAATTCACCTCCTATCTACTTCTATGCCGATGACTCCACCATTCATTACTCTTTTCAGTTTGAAAGGCGCACTTCCCAACAACATTTAATAGACGCAAGGAGGGTGGCCTTGGAGCAACTAACATCTGATCTATCTCGCATTTCAAATTGGGGCAGAGGAAACAATGTCGTTTTTAATGCCTGAAAAACTCAATTACTCCATCTCTCTACTTGACACAATCTTCCAGACAACCATGATATCTTCTTCCAAAACACACAACTCAAACCTTCATCTCTCCTTAATATTCTTGGTGTTTCTTTTTCTCGTGATCTATCTTGGAAATATCACATTTTCTCTTTTTCTAAACAAGCTTCTAAGAGATTGGGTGTTCTGAGGCACTTTCAGAACTTTTTCACATCACCCCAGTTGCTGGCTTTTTATAGGGGTGTTGTTCGCCCCTGTATGGAATATGCTTCACACATGTGGGGTGGTTTCGCTCATATAGCTCTCCTTGAGAAAGGTGGAATCTAAGGCTTTCCTTTCATCAATTCTCCTGCTCTTACTCTCTCCAATCTCTTTCAGCCCGTCGAATTGCTGCGTCACTCTCTCTGTACTATTGCTATTACAATGGACACTGCTCTTCTGAACTCTCCCGTCGCATACTTCCTCCTTTGAGAAGATCTCGTGTGACACGTCTTTCTACACATTCTCATCCTTTCTCTATCCAACTCTCTGACCCCAGACTTAACCGCTATGCTGAATCTTACATATACTCTACTGGTAAAGTCTGGAAAACACTCCTTTCATCTATTTTCGCAATTTCCTATGATTTACACACATTTAAACGCCGTATCTCGGGACATGTCGGCCTTTAATCTGACCAGGATTCCGATTTTCTCCTTTCACTGGTTCAAATTTGGATGGCCTCTGGCCTTTTCCCACCAGAGATAGAATATATATATATATATATATATATATATATATATATATATATATATATATATATATATATATATATATATATATATATATGTGTGTGTGTGTGTGTGTGTGTGTGTGTGTGTGTGTGTGTGTGTGTGTGTGTGTGTGTGTATGCTTTATGTTACCTCGTATTTCTTCAGCTTCTTTTTTCTTCAGAAAACATCCTTGATGCTTTACGTTTTACTGAATTCTGACCTTGAAAAGTAAATGAAATAAATCTCGTTCATCTTATATATTTCACATTTGAGAGATATGATACAAATATTATATAAATCATATATTAAAAACTATTGACAAGCTGCTGATTTCACTAGAATCGTATTTATCAAATAAACACAATTTCATTGTTGACTATTGTATCATTTCCTTTCATTGCTTTTCCCTTAATTTCTATCTTGTAGACTCTCTTCCTTTCTTTTTTTCTTCTCGCTCTCTCTCTCTTTCTTCTCTTTCTCTCTCACCTATCTATCTATTTATTTATCTATCTATCTATCTTTCACTTACCATTATGTTATATTTCTTGCAGCAACCGTTAGCTTTTTAATTTTTTTTTATATTTTTTTTTTTAACATCGATTTTCTTCCTCATTTTCAGACAACATTTCCCTTTTAGGTATATAATTTTTTTTTTTAATTTCTTTCCTAAATAATATTTCTATGAATAAGATTTTCAACTACTGCATCATTCACTTCTCTAAAAGTGGTGTTTATAAGTAAGCTGTGAATTATGATTTCCCTGAAATCTAATAATGAAAAAAAATGAGGAAAACTTGCTAAAATAAAAATAAAATTAATGCTCCTAATTCTCTTTTTAAAATTTAACACCTTCAAATAAAAAAATCCCGAGTCTTTCTAAGGATAGGAAAAAATGGTCTACCACCATTTCGTTCTCATTAATTATATTAATTCCATTTGTAATTCTTTCTACTACACTAGGTAATAAGACGACATAAATAGGATTATTTTACAGGTCACCACCATTCACGGAAAAGAGCCCTTTAAAAGGAGGGGGCAAATCTTTCTCTTTTACGTCTTTCTAAAATGAGAGATTCTTTATTCTTTAAACATTTTTCATTCTCCTTCGCAACAAAACTTGCCTTTTGTCCTTTCTTCAGTTTTCTCATTCTTCCAACTCGGCTTCAGAATTCACTTTAAATGTTTTCATAATAATTGTAATAACAGCGCACATGCTGACGACAAATATTATAATAATAATAATAATAATAATAATAATAATAATAATAATAATAATAATAATAATAATAATAATAATAATAATAATCAAAATTCAAAATTCATTGAACGTACACTGTAATTTACAATATGTACTTAGACTTATACTACTAACTATTCTAATACTAACAATAATAATAATAATGATAATAATAATAATAATAATAATAATAATAATACAAAAATACAATAATACAATAATAAGAATAATAACAATAATAGTAATAGTAATGGAGTGACTGTACAGTTCTCTGAAAGGGGACACACATTGGTTTCCATTGAGCCCCAAGGATTAGTAATTTAAATAAGTTATTTAATTTTATTATTAAAAGTAAATACTAATATGGTGCATATAGCAAAATGAGTGATAAAGATCATGCTAGTTAAAATGCAAGTATCTTATAAAATTGATAATAGTACTAACATTATTAATTCTAATATCAAAAATAGTAAACTCAATAATATAAGTAATAATGGTGAG
This sequence comes from Armadillidium nasatum, assembly GCA_009176605.1. NCBI lineage: Eukaryota > Metazoa > Arthropoda > Malacostraca > Isopoda > Armadillidiidae > Armadillidium > Armadillidium nasatum. The sequence goes on from SEYY01003233.1 coordinate 57,346, forward strand.
AGAAAGAAGATATTCGCAAGTACGATAATGATCAAAATATTATAATAATAATCATAATAATTTCTTTTGAACAATAATAGTAAAATAATTTTTGCAATATCAATTCCATTATTCCAATGTTGATACAAATAAAAGTAATAGTAATAATTTCAATTTTAATTTCTATATTTTATTCAGAAAAGTATAATTATAATTTTTTAATGTTATAGTAGGTCCTATACTACTAAATACAATATTAATGATTTATTAGCTATACATTTCTCTGAACATAATAACAATAATAATAATAATAATAATAATAATAATAATAATAATAATAATAATAATAATAATAATAATAATAATAATAATAATAATAATAATAATAATAATAATAATAATAATAATAATAATAATAATAATAATAATAATAATAATAATAATAAAATAATAATAAATAATAATAATAATAATAATAATAATAATAATAATAATAATAATAATTTTAATAATGATAAATTATGAAAAATATTAATAAAAATAATTATAATAACGATAATAATAATAAAAAAAAAAAAAAAAAAAAAAATTAGTAATAATTAAAATAATATTGCTAATAATAATAATAAATTAATAAATAAATAAATTACCGATACTTATTGGTTACACGACTGGTTGATTGGCAGATGGGTTATACCAGCATTTATCCCTATTAATTTTTCAAAATTTTCAATCTTAACATTTTACTTTAAGTCTTAAAGAAGACGTCCGATGCCCTTTCAGTTAGTCACCATCGTGTGCCGGTTTACTTACCGCGTCGACATATGCTTGTTACGCAACTGATTGATTGACAGATGGAACATACCAGTTTTTACTCCTATCATTTTAAATTTCATAACTTTTCGTGTGAATCTTAAAAACTAATATCTACTTTATTAATAATTTTTAAAATTTCTTATCTTAATTAACTTTTGGCTTAACATTTTAAAATAAATTATTCACCTTCTAGAATTGAAGCTCTGATGAAGTCCGAAGTTGGCGGAAGAACCAATCACCAAATACAAGAACAAAAAACCCTTTGGAAAATTGTAAGAGAAAATTCAACTGATATATGATAATGATGATGATGATAATAATAATAATAATAATAATAATAATAATAATATAATAATAATAATAATAATAATAATAATAATAATAATAATAATAATAATAATAATAATAATAATAATAATAATAATAATAATAATAATAATAATAATAATAATAATAATAATAATAATGAGTTATTACTATTATGTTAGTAATAATAAGTTATTTGTTCTCTTTCATAATAATAATAATAATAATAATAATAATAATAATAATAATAATAATAATAATAATAATAATAATAATAATAATAATAATAATAATAATAATAATAATAATAATAATAATAATAATAATAATAATAATAATAACAATAATTGCAATATACTTAACTAAAAAATCAAATGTAAAATAAAAAATAATATAAAAAAATATGCGTATTATTTCCTTGTCAAACTACAAAAAACTAATGTAAAAAAACAAAAAAACAAAAAAAAATGAAGTAAGAAATGGAAATTAAAAAGAAAAAGAAAAATAATCTTAATTAAAATGAATGGAGATATAACTCTTCAAATAAAAAAGTAATTAAATGAAAAACACTTGAATTAAAAAAAAAAAAATTTTCATAATTTTTTTTTTATTTCATCTTTATTCCATTATTATTCCATTTTAATTCACTCTCTTTCTCGTTCATCTTCACGAACCTCTTGAGATAAAATTTTCTTCAATGCAATAAATTTTTTAATTAATAAATACTTCAGTTTCTTCTTCGTCTATTTAGAAAGGTAGATATTAAGCAGATATGTAAATACGAGAAAAGTAAGTGTATATTATAATTACATACGAAAGAGTGAATAAAATAAATATTTAATCATGTTTTCTTAAGTATTGTTGCTATAAAATGAAAAGTGCTTCCTATCTAATTCGAACTTGTCTCAAGAGTGATGGATAGTTAATTAAATATAAAGAAAATGTCATCAAAAAATAATTCGTGTAAATGGGCCTTGTTATATCCACGGTTCTAAAGCATTCTTTCGGTCCCTTTTCAAAGCTTTTCTTGTTAAGGAGAACTGTATTTTAGATTGTAATTGATTAGTACATTCATCAGGTGAGACAAAAATTGGTTATTACACTTTTGAAAGAACACAGATAAAGAGCCTAATTTCTACTGATACCCGATTTAAAAAAAAAAATTTGAGGTTACGAAGATTTTCGTGTTTAAAAGAATTGCACTGAAAAGAGATTTTGAAAATTAAAAATAAAAATTACTTTTTTATGAGAAAAATATTTCACCACTCATCAGGTGTCTTTGCCACGAAAAAAAAAAATAAAAAAATAGAAAAAAAAATAAAAATAAAAACTGAGTTGGTGTTGTAACTTTTTCCTACTATTTCAATAGCTTTGTAAATACCTTTAAGTGGCTCAGCAAGGGAAAAATTTTAAACATTTGTAATTTAGGTATATCCTGTATTACATACAAGAAACATCATTGTCATCATTCATGCTTAGTCACTTACTGTTCTTCCTTTTTTATAATTCACAATATACTTGATCTTATTTCATGGTCACCAATCACAAGATGATTACAAAGGTAGGAACAAAAATCAAAAGAAAATATCTAAAAGTTTTTATTTTTACTTAAGAACAAAAGCCCTCTGGGGAGAGCACAATATTATCTTATCTTAAAATAAGTAAGATTATTTTCAGAAAGAACAAGAAGAGTAAAATGAAAATTTCAAGGTACAGATGTAACCGGGAAAAGATATCATCGTAATAGAATAAAGGAGAGGGGATCTCACATGAGCTTGCGACATTTGATAATGTAAATGCAGAACGAAATAAACTGCTTAAAAAAATATAGTCATGAAATTAAGCCTGCTGGTCTCTAAGGAAATAATTAGCGCCTATTTACTGTCTCAGACGGTAATTCACCCACCATGTATTAAGATGATACTTAAACGATTAAAGTTGTATGAACTTAGCATAACGAAACGTAGAAATGAACAGACATACACGAAACAGTTTACTAAGGTATTTGGTGCAAGTTCAGAATATATATATATATATATATATATATATATATATATATATATATATATATATATATATATATATATATATATATATATATATAATATATATATATATATATATATATATATATACGCGTGTGCGTTTGTGTGTAACTGTATGAAAGTGTGTGTGTGTGCCTTTGGTGCGACTACCATGCCAGCAACGACCAATTTAATTGAAATTTTGGGTTAATTAAATTCGCTTATTAAAACAATAAATTTTAATTATACGAAGAGGAACAAGAAAATAAACCGCATTTTTTCCTATCTCAGTAATTAAAATTCAAAATACTCGTAATAATTATAAAATATATGTAAAAAAATTTAAAATCAAAATGTACTTAGCTTAGTTCAAATTCTTTAAAAAAAAAAAAAAAAAAAAAAAAAAAAACTGATTTCTGAAAATTAAAAATCTCATAAGCTCATTGGAAATTTCTAAATCATGTGCACTTGATTTCGGAATTACTTTATCTAATAAAAAGATTATATTTACTTATGTTAGGAAAAAAAACTTTGGCGAAAATTGAATAATATAAAAACTTTCTTTTTAACCATTTTTAATTGTTAAATCAAGAGATAAAATCAATATTTGAGATTTTACTCTCTATTTTAACTCTTTTAACTGTGAACTTTTAAACTATTAAAGGTCAGCGTCCGATTATTTTTCTCATTAGCTAATCTAAGTAATTCAAAGTGTAAAATGAATTCACCTTTTGGTAGCGGAAAAATTGAATAAATTAAGTAGAAGACAAATCGCCTTGGAGACGAAACAAAAATTCTTGACCTCTTAACTTCTAATCATTCTCTTTATTCTGTTTAAACCTTTTCACCTCTGAGTTCCTCTTATCTCCTTCTAATTTCTGTATTTAATTCTTTCTCTTCACCACAAAAAAAAAAAAAAAAAAAAAAAAGCCTAGTGCTAAGAAAAGCTTTAGGCACTTTTCTGACGTCAATTAGTAGAACTTGCCGTCGTGTTCTATGATTTCTCTTGGAAAGGTTATTGGTTCGACGAGAATGATTTCTTGGGATACGTAGAGAACGTAACCGAGTTGTTCTCTCTGGTATGCAGGCTCACATTCCATTCTCTTCCCTTTTAAATAAAACTCATGAATCTTGTTTTTCGTCTTATTCACCGCAGGAACCCTGGCTTTAGGAATTACAGTTGTCTTTATACTTCAGAATCTTATTCTTTATTTATTTTATTTCGGTCAAAGTAAATCTATCCTACTTAAAAGTACGATAAAACTGATATAATCTTACTGACTCCTCTACATGAAGTTCTTTATTTCATTTTACAAAATATGACAACCTCAAATTTGCTTTTTTCTCTTTCTATCCATTTGTTTCTTCCTGCGGCACCTCAGATCTCGTACCTTCTACTAAGCTTTCACATTTACCATTTAGTCTATTTTAGACAATACCGAAGATATCCCTTCTCTTTCACCTTTCTGCAATCCATTTATTTCTGATATTGTAATTTCATCTTTAAATGAGAGTTCTGCCCCCTCTTAGTTTAATTAGGTGTACGATCCTAACCGTATCATACCTGTGGTTTTTAAACTTGTTTGCATCTTCCTTCGTCTATGTGTATCAACTTCAAGCTTTCTTCTTGGTGGATCGTACGAGCATTCAACATGCGACAATAAAGGAGATTCCAACCTTCCAACTATCGTCCTATTGCTTTAAACTCTGTACTTTAAAAAAAATAAAAAATAATAACCTACCCAGTATGTTACTAATTCTAGTTAATATCTTAAATATTAATAATATCTTGTTAATATCTTAAATCTAACCTTGCCTCGATTGACTTTATGGCTTTCGTTAAGAACGTTCGACAGGTTATCTTCTTTCTTTTCTCTCTGACTTTTGGTCTTCCGTTTTTGAGTATTTCGGTGGTTTTTTGATGTAACACTCGACATTCTAAAAGTTTTTGATCAAACCTCACACAAAGATTTTTCCTTTAACTTCCCTCTTTTGTTATCAATACATCTCTACGAAATTTTCTTTCTGAT
>SEYY01003233.1:67500-72500 GCA_009176605.1 Armadillidium nasatum
AGGATTCGAACCCTGACCTCTAAGATGGTAAGAATTGCGTTAACCACTACACCACTGATGGTACAAAAAGGAATCACGTTGGAACTGCTACTGGTCAACCGCCATGTGATACAGTCCAAAGGACTCCTCCGACCACACTCGGGCGTAGGGTTAACAGGTCAAGTTATATCCACGGTTTATGTGGTTTTAATATATAATATATATATATATATATATAATATATATATAGTATATATATATATATATATATATATATATATATATATATATATATATATACTTTTTTAATTCCTTTTGGTGGGCAAAGGTTAGATGCCTGATAATTTCCACCAGGGTTGGTAAAATACAAGAAACATAGTCAGGTTAAATGCCGACATGTTCCGATTCACGGCGTTTGAAAAATGTGCAAGTCCACAAATCTAAAGAAGGTGGAAGAAAAGATAAAAGGTGTGTGTTAAAGACTTTACCAGTAGTGTGATTGTAAGATTGAGCATAGCAGTTAAGTCTGGGGTTGGAGAACTGGACAAAGAAAGGATGATGCTATGTGAGAATGCATATCGCACTAGTATTTTTTAATCAATTAGGTGTGTGAAGGGAGAGTTCAGAGGAGCAATGTCTGTTGTAATTGCGATAGTACAAAGAGAGTGACACAACAATTCGACGGGCAGAAAGACACTGTAGAGAGTTAGAGAGAACGAAAGAGTTGTTAAGAAGAAAAACCCTCAACTTCACCTTTTGAAGGAGAGCTGTATGAGTGGAACCACCATAGATGTGCGAGACGTACTCCATACAGGAGATAACAAGATCCCTATAAAGTCCAATCAATTGTGGTGGTCAAGGAATTCCAAAGGCTCCTTAGAACACCCAACCTCTTATAAGCTTATTTAATAAGAGGAATATTTTGATCCTACCAAGAAAAAAAATATATAATATATATAAATATATATATATATATATATATATATATATATATATATAATATATATAATATATAATATATATATATATAATAGAAGAAAGGGTGAGCTGTACGTTTCCGAAGATGTATTAGTGTGGAAAATTGTGCAAAAATAAATAAATGGAAAAACTGATTTTTTGAGTCATTGAAAACGACCATGTTTCTCTTCATAAATTTGAAACACGAGAAAAACCGGAGGTCAGTTGCTTCAAAGCTACCCTCCTAGCGCCAATTAACTGATGTTGGAAAGGGTTTTTTTAAAACTGAAAGGTGTTTGAGGGGTGTGATCATCAGTATAGGAGTAGATAAGTCAAAAGTCATAGAGAGGTCATTAAAGAAAAACAGATAAAGTGTTGGTGATAGGACAGCTTCCTGTTTAACATCACTATTAATACATTGAAAGGAGGAACTGTGGATGCCTACAACAGCCGCTATAGAAAGATCGGAAAGGAAAACAGAGAGAAGACCACAGAGAGAAAGATAGATTCAGAAAGAGGGAAGTTCAGAAATCAAATCCTTGCGTCAGATTCTATCTAAGGCTTTCGATGTCTAGGCAACAACAAAAGTTTTACAGAAATGGCCAAGACCGGAGGACAAAGAGTCAAAGAGAAGGAAAAATCACCAGTAGAGCGTTGTTTAACAAAGCCATACTGGAGATCAAAGGTAAGATTAGAAGAATGAGATGTTTCCAAATCTTCCAGTTAAGGAAGGACAAATTCAAAAACTTTAGAAAGAATAGAGGCTAAGGAAATTGGAGGATAGTGAGAGGGTGGAAAGGAGAAGGAATGTTCCGGAATAGTTTAAGACGGAATTAGAGGCAAAAGTTTCATCGAGGACTTAAGCATTAGAAGAAGACAAAACAGCAGTTGTGCAGTCAGAAGATACTAGAGAAGGGAAAAAGGAAAAAGTATAGTTAGAGTTAGAATTCTTTCCAAAATGCAAGAAAAGGGAATGAGGAAGAGGAATCACAAATATATTATTGCATTTTCAGTATATATATATATATATATATATATATATATATATATATATATATATATATATATATATATATATATATATATATATATATATATATATATATATATATATATATATAATATATATATATTATGCGCTATTGATAAAACTTAACTTAATAAAAAAAATTTGAAATTCTACAAGAAATATTTCTTTATTTTCTCATTCATAAAACAGTGGCATTATTTTTGCACTTTTTAAGACCTAAAAAGGTGAAGGAATAGCATATTGAAAATCCATGCTTAAACACTTGGTAAAAAATTATAAAAATGCAACATATTTGAGGTCTATCAAAAGACTATAATATGCGCACCATATAAGCCTTAAAGTGAAGTTCTAACATCCATTAATTAATTTTTAAGTACTTTATGAAGACATTTTTAAAATATATCAGAACCAAGATCTATAAATTTACTGCTTATTTATTTAATTTAATTTGTTTTATTTCGTCAGTTCCCTAAAATATAGAAATTAAGATTATGATAATCAATACCATAGTATCTATAAAGGACTTTTACCTATAACTTGGATGGTGCAACTTTCTCTAGATGAACTGCATTCTTAATTTATTTCAGATTTATTCTAAAACTTTTGTGAATTTTGCCTCCTTATATCTTACTCCTAAAAATACTAAAATTAAACAGGATTAGGATATATATATATATATATATATATATATATATATATATATATATATATATATATATATAATATATATATATATATATATATATATATATATATATATATATATATATATATTTATATATATATATATATATATATATATATATATATATATATATTATATATATATATATATATATATATATATATATTATATATATATATATATAATATATATATATATATATATATATATATATTGGGGTAGAAGAAACTAGTGTTAAACATTGAGCCAAATAAAGTTTGAGTAGATTAATAAAATATTACAACATTAAATGAATTAAACCTTGCCTTCAAAAATCTTAAATTATATAAGTGCCTCTGTCATGTGGGGAATTTAAAGAAAAATTTATTGTGAATTATATAATATATAATTTTTAAGTATCTATTGAATAAGTTTTCGCAACGATTATAATCCTTCTATTCTTCTCTCTATCGTATAGATTAAAATAAGTAAATCATGTGAAATGACCTTCATTTTACAAAGAGAAATCTAAAACTTCTTTGAAATTATTCCCTCCAGGGAGCGCCACCTGCATTACCTAAAAGAATTTAATTACCTGATAACTAAAAATGAATTTACATTATTTACATGAAGTAATAATAGTTAATACAAGTTTTCACTAATTTTTAAAAGCAAATCTTAAAAGCTTTGAAAGAGGATTAATTAAGCATAATTCAAAGACAGATTTTATTAGGTTTTTATAGTGAAAATGTTTTCGATTTTCAAATTACAATAGCTAAACTATATAAATTTACAGTGAAAATTAAAATCTTTAACGAAGAAGAGTGCTGGTCAAAATATATATATATATATATATATATATATATATATATATATATATATATATATATATATATATATATATATATATATATATATATATATATATATATATATATATATATATATATATACAGTTAGAACTATAGATCATTTTATATTTTGATCGTTATTTGCTAAACTTGAAGAAGTATAAGCGGAAAAGAAAAGTTTTATATAACTTCGAAATGTTTTTTTGGTAAATCTCAAGATTAATATATATATATATATATATATATATATATATATATATATATATATATATATATATATATATATATATATATAAATGCTATTCGGCATTTCGGTGAATCTTTTGCTGTCGCGCTGGACATATCGAAAGCCTTCGATAGAGTCTGGCACAAAGCTTTGATTTCTAAACTTTTTTCTTTTTCGGAATCTATCCTTCTCTCTGTATTTCTTCTAATTTCCTTTCGGCCGTTCTTATAGCAGCTGTTGTAGACGGCCACCGTTCATCCTTTAAATCTATTAATAGTGGTGTTCCTCAGGTTTCTGTACTATCCACAACACTTTTTCTACTCTTCATTAATGACCTTCTCTCCATCACCTCATCTCCTATCCACTCCTATGCTGATGACTCCACCCTTCATTATTCCTTCCATTTTGAAATACGTCCCATCCAACAGCAGTTCATAGACTAGAGAAGGTAGCCTTGGAACAACTAACCTCTGATCTTTCTCGTATTTCAAATTGGACAGAGAAAACAGGTTGTTTTCAATGCCTCAAAAACTCAGTTCCTCCATCTCTCCACTTGACACAATCTTCCACACAACTATGATATCTTCTTCGAAAACACACAAATCAAACCTTCATCTGTTCTTAATATTCTTGGTGTTTCTTTTTCTCGTGATCTTTCTTGGAAAGATCACATTACTTCTCTTTCTAAACAAGCTTCTAAGAGGTTGGGTGTTCTGAGGCGCCTTCAGAATTACTTCACGCCACCCCAGTTGCTTGCTCTGTATAGGGGTGTTGTTCGTCCCTGTATGGAGTATGCTTCGCACATCTGGGGTGGTTCCACACATACAGCTCTCTTAGAGAAGGTGGAGTCAAGGCATTTCGTCTATATCAACTCTCCTGCTCTTACTAACTCTCTTCAATCTCTTTCTGCCCGTCAAATTGTGCGTCACTCTCTCTTTACTATCGCTATTACAACGGACACTGCTCTTCTGAACTCTCTCGTTGCATACCTCCTCCATTGAGAAGAGCTCGTGCAACACGCCTTTCTACACATTCTCATCCTTTCTCTGTCCAACTCTCCGACCCCAGACTTAACCGCTATGCTCAGTCTTACATATACTCTACTGGTAAAGTCTGGAACACACTCCCTTCATCTGTTTTTCAAACTTCCTTTGACTTGCATACTTTCAAACGCCGTGTATCTGGACACGTCGGCCACCATTAAACCAGAAAGATTTTTTCCAACTCTGGTGGAATTTGGTAGGCCTTTGGCCTTTGCCCACCGGAGGAGACCATAAATATATATATATATAT
>SEYY01003233.1:85000-90000 GCA_009176605.1 Armadillidium nasatum
GAGGTTAAAGAAATTGGACGGTAGTTAGAGGGTTGAGAGGGGTCCCCTTCTTCGGCACAGGCTGAATGAGTGCACTTTTCCAGCAAGAAGGGAAGGTTGAAGTAGAAAGACATAGACGAAATAGTTTACCAAGGCAGGGTGCAAGCTCGGAAGCGCAAGTTTTGAGAACCACAGGAGGGATACCATCAGGACCGTACGCCTTGCTTAGTGTTAAGCTCAGAGAGAGCAGAAATGACATCTTTAGAAGAAATTACAATTTTAGGCACAAATGAGTTGGAGGGGGTTGAAGGAGTAGGAACAGCTCCGGAATCGTCTAAGGTTGAATTTAAGGCAAAAGTTTGAGCAAAGAGTTCAGCTTTAGAGGAAGGTAAAACGGCAGTTGAACCGTTAGAGTTGACATTTTTTGCAAAATGACAGAAAGGGCGAGAGGAAGAGGAGCCAGAAAGATTATTGCATTTGCAACGGAGAAAAGAGTTTTTGGTATCTCGAAGAATAGATTTTGCACGATTCCGGGATGAAATATAAGTTGCATGAGTTTCTGGAGTTTGAAGACGACGGTAACCCTGAATATTAATATATATATATATATATATATATATATATATATATATATATATATATATATATATATATATATATATATATATATATATATATATATATATATATATAATATATATATATATATATATATATATATATATATATATATATATATATATATATATATATATATATATATATATATATATATATATATATATATATATATTATATATATATATATATATATAATATATATATATATATATATTAATAAACCCTATTATAATGGTGTTTCAGTTCAATAGCCATTATTTTTTATATTATATATATATATATATATATATATATATATATATATATATATATATATATATATATATATATATATATATATATATTATATATATATATATATATATATATAATATATATATATATAGTGCTCAAATATATAAAATCAAATAAAGTGCTAAAAATAAAAAGAAATATAATAGTCTAAGAGTGAATATAAAATAGTCACTTTTAAATTTTTTTAATTTAAATTTCTATTTAATTGTATACATCTATTTTAATGTTTACTTTTTGTAATAATAATAATAATGTTTATTTAACTTTACCCTAAATGTTTATGTACACTAATAGAGCGATATGAAATAGTCTTTGTATATATAATAAAATGTAACTTTCATAGTAATATCCAAAATCATACCTCTAATGATTCATTCATTACTTTGATATTTGTTTAAAATCTTAGGCAATGTCTTAAAGAGATAAAGGAAAAACAAAAGGTTCAAGCACTGGTTCACTCCTTTGCTTAAAGCGTTTGCAGCGAACATACAGCTGTCTTAAAACGTAGAGGGAAACGCTGACTTAGACGGTGAAAAGAGTGTTCAAAGTACCTGGAAATAGGCGAAATAACAAAAAAGTTTCGAACTGAAGTGTTGTGATTTGGGATTCCCCCTGTCAATGAAGCTAGACACGGAGTCAAAATACTCTCAACATAACCAAAAACAATCTTATTCATACATAATCTTATTGTTTTATTCACTCCTCGTTTAAAATCTTCCTTTTTTGCCATACACACCTACTTTACCGGTTCCTCTCAAGTCATCTGTCATGAACAAATTCTCATGTCCCCTGTGTAACAGGGGTTACATAAGCTCCCCCCCCCCCACTAGAATGGTAAGCGACCGAATCTGTGAGCATCAGGAACTCTCTTTTCGAACTTCTCTCCATCTTTCATCACCTTCTCATTCTAACATTAGATTTCATACTCAAACATGCTCTACCTTTCCTCTTCCAAAGCATTTCTGTGTAATATTGATTCCAATCCTTTTCCATCTTCTCTGCACACTCTTGAATCTCTCTACCTTCATAAACTCAAACCGGATCTTAACAGTAATCAAATGGCATCACCAATTTATATAGCTTACCTTTAAGTTCTCTGTATCTGCTCGGTGTTAGGTTCTATCTTGATCATATTTTAATATATGTATTTATCTTGAATGTATGGATTGCCTCTATTAATATATATATATATATATATATATATATATATATATATATATATATATATATATATATATATATATATATATATATATATATATATATATGTGATATCTTGTCTGGCTCTGTGTACCTGTACTGCTACGAATGTTTTTAATCGCACCAACTAAAAAGTTCATTTATTCGATGCATTTACATTTTTCATTTTGTTACTGATCTACCTAGTGAGTATTTATATTATAAATTATTCAGCTATTATGCCTATATATTTAAAATTTCAAGCTTAATGTGTGCTTTTGTTATGTTTAATCATATATTCAACGGGTTGTTAATTGTTCTTTTATATTTCCAATCTCTTGATAATGACTCCAGTACGAGAGCTGAAACGTAGAGCTAACTTTTATATACTAAACAGTTGTAATTAATAAAGATTTGATAATTTTATATGATTTTGCATACATTCCTTGCATGTTTGTTTTTGATTATATATATATATATATATATATATATATATATATATATATATATATATATATATATATATATATATATATATATATATATATAATATATATATATATTATATATATACTAAAAAATAAAAATAATAAAAAAAAAAGCAATATTTTACAAGTTTTTGAGGCCTAAACTTTATTTTATTTTATTATTTTTTTAGGAGGAAATAATAATAAAAATAAAAAAGAATAAAAAAAAACATAACTAGTTTAGAAAGCAAAAGAGCAAGACAAAAGTTTCGAATGAAGGAAAAAGCAACCATAACAGAATTATCATCCACTCACACCATAAATTTTGGGAAAATTTGATTATTTAAATTTCAAAATATTATTGGCAAAAATATAATCGAAAATACACCTTTTTTTATATAAAATTTTTGTTTTTCTATAAAGAAAGATTCGGCTGATTTTTTCACATTCCTATTTTATAATATGGGGAAAAATGAGTTTACTATTGGTAACCATTATAAATTAATTTATTTATTATATGCATGCGCAATGCTGAGTTTTACGTCATCCTTTCTTAATCTATATGCTTGTTCATCTAGTAATGAAACCTATAGACTCTAATGTATATTTCTGAACAATCATTTTCATTTTCTTATATTTATATAAACGAACGCTTCCCACTTTTCCCAATTTTATTATTGTTATTATATATATATATATATATATATATATATATATATATATATATATATATATATATATATATATATATATATATATATATATATATATATATATATTATATATATATATATATATATATATATATAGTATAGTATATATATCTGAGATTCTCCCATAGCCGGTCCATGAGAGAGAGGGTAGAGAGGACCAGAGAGAGAAGAGAGGCCGGAGAGAGAGAGAGAGAGAGAGAGAGAGAGAGTAGAGAGAATAAAGATGTTCTTCAGGGTCATATCTCCTAGTCAACACTTTTTCTGCTTTCCATTATTGACCTTACTATTACCTCGTCTCCTATCCACTCCTATGCTGATGACTCCACCCTTCATTATTCCTTCCAGTTTGAAAGACGTCCCTCCCAACAGCAGTTGATAGACACGAGAAGGGTAGCCTTGAAGCAACTAACCTCTGATCTTTCACGAATTTCAAATTGGGGCACAGAAAACATGGTCGCTTTTAATGCCTCAAAAACTCAGTTCCTCCATTTCTCCACTCGACACAATCTTCCACACAACTATGATGTCTTCTTCGAAAACACACGACTCAAACCTTCATCTGTTCTTAATATTCTCTGCGTATCCTTTTCTCGTGATCTTTCTTGGAAAGATCACATTACTTCTCTTTCCAAACAAGCTTCTAAAAGGTTGGGTGTTCTGAGGCTCCTTCAGAATTACTTGACGCCACCCCAGTTGCTTTCTCTCTATAGGGGGTGTTGCTTGCCCCTGTATGAAGAATGCTTCGCACATCTGGGGTGGTTTCACTCATACAGCTCTCCTGGAGAAAGTGGAGTCTAGGGCTTTTCGTCTCATCAACTCTCCTGCTCTTACTAACTCTCTCCAACCTCTTTCTGCCCCTCGAATTGTTGCTTCGCTCTCTCTTTACTATCTCTATTACAACGGACACTGCTCTCCTGAAAACTCTCGTCGCATACCTCCTCCATTGAAATAGCTCGTGCGACACGCCTTTCTACACAGTATCATCCTTTCTCTGTCCAACTCTCAGACCCCAGTCTTAACCGCTTTGCTTAACCTTACATATACTCAACTGGTAAAGTCTGGAACACACTCCCTTTATCTGTTTTCCCAACTTCCTTTGACTTTCATACTCTTGACATGTTGGCCTCCTTCGATCAGGATAGGATTTTTCCAATTCCGGTGGAATTTGGTAGGCCTCCGGCCTTTGCCCGCCGGAGGAGATATAATAAAAATAATAAATAATAATAATAATAATAATAATAATAATAATAATAATAATATTAATATATAATATATATATATATATATATATATATATATATATATATATATATATATATATATATATATATATATATATATATATATATATATATATATATATATATATATATAAAAATAAAAGTTTAATTAAAGACAATACTAAACATTTCCATATAGTCATTTAATACTGAGTGAAAGTTTTGAAACCTTATCTTGTTCCTTCTTGGTACAAACTAAATTTTACAAGTTTCCATTTAAAAGGAAAAAAATCAATCAAAATGTAAATTCATCAATTATATATAAAATATTTAAAATAGTACTATTACAATAAAATAATAATAATATACCAATAATATTTATATTAAAATAACAAATAAAAACCCAAGATTAAAATCGAAATTTAGCATCACCAAGTTATAATAAAAAGGCTGAACTATTTTGGGAAATATGACTTTATCATTGAGTGAAAAGAACAATAGAAGCTTAATCATTTAAGGATGGGTAA
>SEYY01003234.1:0-5000 GCA_009176605.1 Armadillidium nasatum
GTCCCTCTTAATAACTTATTTAAGAGCCTGACACTTTGATCTTACACAGCACCTAATTATGATTAGCTCCAACCTTCCCCAAAATTCACAAAGGAAAAATATAGCAGCCCAGTTGATTTTAATTTACTTGAGCTTCAGAAAATATAATCTTTTGAGCTACCTATCTAAATGGTTGCATATTTAATTACTACGATATATATTCACCAATTATTTTTGATTGTTCTGTGCAATTTATTCATATTATATTATTGGCCATTCTTAAAACCTGTCTTACTCCTTTCTATGAGATTTGTCAATTATACTGGGAGTGGAATTCAAGAAGCATACTGTATTTCAGTATACCTACTTATACTACCATCGTTTGCATACTTCTGGTGAAGTTTTGCCTTTATTCAGGCTGCATTTCTATCAGGGAGCTTATAAATCTTGAAGGAGGAGAAGTAAATGAAGCAAGATATAATCAGGAAACACATTTTGGTAAGTAAGTTTGGTAAGTGTCAGGATTTCTATATTATTTCTTGATTATTCTTTATATAATTTGAATGTACAGTTTAATGAAATTAAAAGTATTTCTTTTATTTTCTTTTAATTCATTTGATTCCCATATTTGAGTTATTTTCATTGTCATAAAAATCAAACTTGTAATAACTTGGAGTATTAAAATCTTTTAACACATTTTTTGAATATTTGTGATTACTTAAATTAAATTTTTTGTATACTTGGCAAGCCAGCGAATGTTTGCGTCGGCCTGTGAAACCCTGGTTCATCCCTGAATGGACCAATTGACAGGACTAATAAACCTTCCTAGGGGCGGATTTTGATTTGATATATATATATGTATATATATATATATATATATATATATATATATATATATATATATATATATATATATATATATATATATATATATATATATATATATATATATATATATTATATATATATATATATATATATATATATATATATATATATATAATATATATAATATATATATATATATATATATATATATATATATATATATATATATATATATATATATATATATATATATATATATATATATATATATATATATATATATATATATATATATATATATATATATATATATATATATATATATATATATATATATATATATATATATATATATATATATATATATATATATATATATATATATATATATATATATATATATATATATATATATATATATATATATATATATATATATATATATATATATATATATATATATATATATATATATATATATATATATATATATATATATATATATATATATATATATATATATATATATTAGAGGTGGACCGGATAGTAATTTTTTACTATCCGCGGATGCGGATGCGGTTGCGGATATTCAATTGCGGATATCCGCAGATGCGGATGCGGATAGTTTAAATTTTTAAGAGTTTTTGCCATAGATTCTTGGAATTTTATATATAATATCCAGAATCTATGTTACCAGGGTGTGGGACGGGGATCCAACTCTTGAACACCCCACCAACCTCTTTCCTCAACCTCCACCCATTTGGAAAAAGGTTATATATATATATATATATATATATATATATATATATATATATATATATATATATATATATATATATATATATATATATATATATATATATATATATATATATATATATATATATATATATAGCCAGTAATTCAGTATTACTTTCACACTTCACAGTTTCACATATTCCATTTGAAGTTAATAATTGGTAAGTTATTTTTTAGAAATAAAAGCTTTTGGGCTCTTTCAGGTGAAAGTTTTGGTTCGCTTTTCGTCGTAAATGAGGCCTGCTCCACTGAAAAGACGCTCACTAGCAACACTAGTTGAAGGACATGCTAAATAAGTCCTTGCCAACTCAACAAGAAAAGGGAAATTTTTGCAATTATCTTTCCACCAAACCAGTTGGTCTTTATCTGCCTCCAAACGTGGGAGTTTCAGATAATTTTCAATAATCGATATTGTATCCTTTGACACTTCTGACTGTGATTCTTCATCGCTGCTGGAAGATAGAAGATCTTTCATTGATTTAACAATGCTTAAGCTAACAGATTTTGTTTCTTTTGTATCTGAGATCTTTTGCTTTTTCTTGAAAGGCGTTATTTTAGCTGTTTCTATTGTCTCATTGGATAAGCATCCTAATTTGATTTTAACATTCTGAGAAACAAGTGGTTTAAAAAATTTTGTTTTGTACCTAGGATCTAAAAAGGTTGCAATTGTATAAGCATCATTATTTTCCAGGTTTTCAAATCTGTCATTCATCCCCTTCATTAATGTTTCAGTCATCCCTTAAACTCCCTTAGACTTAATAACATTTGTTAACACAACTTTCAATGTTGAAACAAGTGGTATCACATCTGACAAACATGATTCAGCTGAACTTATAGTCTTTGTTAATTCTTCAAAAGGCTTAAGGATATTAATACAATTATTTAAAATGTCATTTTCGTCAGCTGTTAGAGGCTTTATTTTTGTGCTGCTTGAAGCATAAAAGGCAAATGGCCTCATTAATTTCGCTCATCTTCTCAAGCATATGCAAACTACTATTCCAGCGTGTTTGAATATCTTGCATGACAGAAAGTGGACGAACATTTAATCTTGTTTGTATTTGCTTCAGCTCATTTTGTGCTACAACGGAGTGATTGAAATGCGTAGCAATTAACCTACATTTGGTTATTAAATCGGATACACATTTTTGACTCATAATGGAATTTTTAACTGCTATCTGAGTTTGGTGTGCAAAGCAATCTACATTTTTCACTCTTGCCAGAGAAAGTGCTTTTTTTTTATATTTGTGCCCGAATCCCTGACTACGCAGTGCACTTCATTTAATGAAATCTTCCATTTTGTCAGCATCTTTTCAAATACAGTTTCAAGATAGTCGCCTGTATGGCGCTCAGAAAGAGGTTCTGCATTCAATACAAAGTTTTGCTTTTGAAAGTTTTTATCGATTGCATGATACGTGAGGGATGAAAGAGAAACTCCAGATGTGCTGTCAGACCATTCATCAATTGTAAATGATCCATTGCATGTATTAATTAGGGATGATACAGTTGATTCTATTTTACTTGCTACCGACGAATACATTTCCTCACATATCAAGTCTCTGTAAAACTTTCTTTGCTTTAGCACATACTGTGGTGAAGCTTCTTCCATCAATCTTTGAAAGCCTAAATCTTCTACATTAGTGAATGGCAAATCATCTAAAACTATCATTTCAGCAATTTTATTATCCATTGATTTTGATTTGCTATCATTTTTATCTCTAAACTTTTATCTAAACTTTTAATAATTGTTTGTTGCTTAGTTTTTTCTTCAAAACTATCCGCGTATGCGGATGCGGTTGCGGATATCCAATTGCGGATATCCGCGGATGCGGATATTGGAAAAATAATGCGGATATCCGCAGTTGCGGATGCGGATGCGGATATCCGGTCCACCTCTAATATATATATATATATATATATATATATATATATATATATATATATATATATATATATATATATATATATATATATATATATATATATATATATATATATATATATATATATATATATATATATATATATATATATATATATATATATATATATATATATATATATATATATATATATATATATATATATATATATATATATATATATATATATATATATATATATATATATATATATATATATATATATATATATATATATATATATATATATATATAAAGTATTAAAGTTTAAAGTTGTAGATATTTTATGATATCAGAAGAATTTAGTTGGATTAAAATCTTTTTCACGTTTACAGAATCATAAGACTCTTAAAGAGTTTATATATATATATATATATATATATATATATATATATATATATATATATATATATATATATATATATATATATATATATATATATATATATATATATATATCCCCAATTTCCACCGCAAAAATGTCGGGACGCCTGTCCCGGTGTATATAGGGCTTTGTGGGTAAGCGGTAGGTTTACTGCTTACCCGAGAGACCCACGCTCTTTCATGAACTCTTTTCAGGACTTTGAAAACCCTTTCGGAGGTCACGGACCCCTTTTTGGGACTTGTAGGCGTAACTCCAGCACCCCCTCTTTTTCATGGTCTTGCCTGAGGACTTTCTAGGAACTCATAAATACCCACGCTCATTCCTGATCCATATTAGTTGGAGAGATCGCACTCTCGGCAACTCCAAACCCGTACCCTCACCCATCGAGAGCTCTGATCTCCAACGAAGATTCATGCTCCACCCTCTAGCGTATGCGTATCATTTCTATCCTTTGCACACACACAACCTGCACTCACTGTTCCTCATCAACAGTGTAATTCGTAAAAAATCCTTTGACCTCATCTGAATATATCTACATTGGGCCGATATTCGTTTGATTAGTTGATAATGATGCTTTAAAATGGAAATTTACTCTCCTATTTTTGGGAACACTTCTAAATTTGTATATAATGAGAAATATACATAAATATGTTATTTTACTTTTGAAATAAGTTCATAAAGAGTGTTGGCACTGGCTCTGGCACTGGCTCCCCTAAAGGTCTTTTCTTTTCGATTATTATTATTATTATTATTATTATTATTATTATTATTATTATTATTATTATTATTATTATTATTATTATCATTATTATTATTATTATTTTTATTATTATTATTATTACTATTATAACAGTAAGTAATACAAAGAAAAGCATGGATTAACTTAGTTCTTTAAGGAAAGGTATAGTGATCTACAAATGGAAAAAGGTAGGAATAGTGAAAAGGAAAAAAGTTTGTTTTGTATAATGGCTAAGGTTATGTACAGTACCTTTAAAAGATATGTTGAGTGGATATATGGTAATACTTGTGTGTGATTGTGTGTGCCTGTGGATGAGTGAATTATGATTATATATGTATCTGGAACTATGTAT
>SEYY01003234.1:10000-11182 GCA_009176605.1 Armadillidium nasatum
AAGATATGAGATGATTGAGGATAATTGTAAAAAGGCTGGAAAGGTAGACCTAGGCAAGGATATGAGATGTGTTCACTTGTTGGAAGGTGCAAATATAGGAGAAAATCAGAGGCAAATGGTATTGGCATATTGTGGGAAAGGTGATTGGGTGTTTGAGGAATTTAAAAGTGGACTACTCAACGTTTGTGAAGGAATAGGAAAGAAGGAATCAAAAGAATGGTTGTTGCAAGAACAGAACTTAGAAACTAATAGGGGTGAGGAAAAAGAACAGAAAAGGTTAAATCCTAAAAACGCATATGGACAAGTTATGAAATGTATTGTTTGCAGATCTGAATACCATTTTGCAGCACAGTGCCCCATGAAAGGTAAATGGAGAAAACAGGAAGGAGGTGAAAATAGAAGTGATATGATAGGGTCATAAAGAAAAAGAACAAAGAGGAATTGTATTGGGGGGTTTCGGAAGAGGAAGAGGAAGATTCTTTGAGAAAAGTAAACAAGAGGTAGGAAGTCAAAGAGCATTCATTGGGCAAAAAGAAGGAAAGGAAGAGTGGAACGAGTATGGGAACATATGGCCAATTGTTGATACAGGGTGTAGTGCCAACGTCATAGGGGAGAAGTGACTAGGCCATGTATTGGGTAGTATGTCTTGGAAGGAAAGAGAGGAGGTGAGGAAATCTATGGAAGTGTTAGAGGGGAATTATGTTTTTGGGGAATCTAAATATAAAGCAGTTAAAAGAATTAGAATACCTTGTTCATTTTTTAGATGGGATTTTTATCTAATTACAGATGTGGTACCAAGGGGATATACCGTGGTTGTTGGGGAGGGAATCATTAAGGAAAATGAGAGCATGCATTAACTTGAATCACTATGAAATGACGATAGGGGTCTTTAAGAATGTAAGGGTTCCTCTACGAGTAGATGAAAGAGGTCATTTAAGGATTAGTCTAAGAAGGGGTATAAAGAAGGAAATATGGTGGGAGGGTAATGTGAAAAATAGTTTAGAAGATAAACAGGAAAGGAAAAAAATACTAAAGAGACTGCATGTTCAGTTCGGGCACCCTAGCAAAGAAAGATTAGGGGAATTGATTAAGGATGCATATAGAGATGAAATGGAAAAGGAGACTCTGAGAGATATCAAGGAGGATATAGGGGAATTGAGTGATAATTGTGAGGTATGTATA
>SEYY01003235.1:0-10553 GCA_009176605.1 Armadillidium nasatum
AGAGAAGCAAAATATATATATAAGCTAACACAATAACAAAGCTCTATTTCTTTAACAAAATATACTAAAAAATACTAACATCACGAGTATAAAAGAATTTTTTCCAATGGTTTTAAGATTAAAGCTTCTACAAGACCACCTACTTGTGTAAGTGATTAAGCTTTAACAAAATAATGGGAACGGCGAAAATGGTTGTTAATTAATATTAACAATTTCTTTCAAGCAGCATTAAAGTAAAACTGTTGAAAATCAAACTTATAAACAAATATGAATAATCAATAGGTCTTGTTGGGATGAAAACGTTAACAATATGTGGGCTCTTAAAGGCGAGAATGATTTTAAATAAACGAAATAAATATGTATATGAAAACTCAAAAGATTTAGATTTACCAAAAAAAAGTTCTATTTACGATGATGTATATAAATAGATGACAAAAATATATTTGAATTTAATTTATACTATGATAAAATGTTTCATTTTCAGTATAGAAGAAGCAAATCATTATTATTTTTTATTTTTTTAATTTTTTTTAACTCCAACAAGTGTTTCATCGATCAGTCATTTTTTCCACTTGCCAAGAGATAAAAGTTGAGAGAAAAAATAACGTTGAGTAATTGATGTAATTCATATATATCAACACAACTTTTTGCAACAACGTCTATGAAATATATATATATATATATATATATATATATATATATATATATATATATATATATATATATATATATATATATATATATATATATATATATATATATATATATATATATATATATATATATATATATATATATATATATATATATATATATATATATATATATATATATATATATATATATATATATATATATATATATATATATATATATATATATATATATATATATATATATATATATATATATATATATATATATATACTATATATATATATATATATATATATAAGGAGAGAAGAGGATGTGCTATTATTGCTTGTAGATTTCAAATCAAGGGTAAGAAGGAGAAGATACGAGGTAGAGAGAATATTGGAACCATGTGGATATTAGGTAAGGAACGCTTATTGAGAGTTGCTGGTGGATTTCTGTTTGAGAAAAGAATGAAAATTATGAATGGCTTTTTCGAACTTGCATAAAGACCTATTATTAGTGACAACATAATTCGAACAGATAAGAAGAAAGTGAAAATAATACCCCGAATCTAAATGGATTCGAATCATAGATTGGTGGTGACAGACCTAAGAATAAGGATGGGAAGATTATAGAATAAAAAAAAGAAGCCTGATTAAAGTAAATTCGAAAAAGGAGGATAATAAGAAAAATGAACACATTAAAAAAATAAGTGAAAATCTAGAGCAAATTGAAGGAGAAGAAGAGAATGAAGAAATACATTAAACGGTAAGGAAATTAAAGAAACTCTGGGAAAAATGATGGGTAGGATGGACGAGAAAAAGACAAGAGTTGTTGGAGTGAGGACGTGAAGGAAGCAATAAAAAGGCAAACAGTACCGATGAGAAAGTGGCTGAAAAATAGAACGGCACAGAGAAGGGCTTTGCATGTGGAGACAAGGAATGAGGCATAGAGGGTGAAAAAGGGGCAAAAGAAGAAACAGACAAGAGAGAGGAAGAAGAAATGATGGAAGATATGGGACAGAAAGGGATAAGGTTTTCATGCCAACAAAAACATATAGATGATCAATGTGTATATATATATATATATATATATATATATATATATATATATATATATATATATATTAATATATATATAGCCTATATAACCATATTTTGTTGTATAATGGAAATAAACTTGCATCATTTCCATATTACACTATATGCATATGGAATAAAATTATATATATATATTATAATATATATAATATTATATATATTATATATATATCATCACTAGATGATGTATAATCCCAATTTTTAAGGCCACTTTCTTTAAGACAATAAAAAATAAAAAAGTAAAACGAGGGTTAACAAATCTTTTAAAGAAGTCTAAAGTTAAGGATTAAAAGAAATTGTAAATGTGTTTACCAATGTCCTCATACCTCATTTTTTTCATTTTCTAACCTGAAAACTTATGAATAATAAATTCCCGATTCCTTTCCATGATTTTATTAGACTTATGGAACTTTGTATGAAACAGAACGTATTCTCCGTCGCTAATCAATATTATAGACAATTATACGGTACGAGTATTCAAGCTCCCAAAATCCTCTGAGGCCAAGTTTGAAAGATAGAGTTTTTGTTGGACCAGACATGCATAAACTCTTGTCTGATTCCTTGCTTACGGGGTTCATGAATGAAACTGAAAGAGAAGCGTGAGATTCATTTCAAGACATAGTGCATAAGTGTTCAGGAAATAACAAAGATTCGGATTACAGATACATTGCGCAAAAAATGCAAGCATTGTGTTTTGATACAACCGCTAGCAACACTGGAAGAATAAATGGCGCCTATACAAACATTGACAAAATGTTTGAACGTGATTGACTCTATCTTCCCTGTATACATCACATCTTCGAGATGGTCTTAAAAAGTATTTTTGATTCAGTAATGAGAACAACATCTGGATCAGATGTAAAAATATTTAAAAGATTTAACGAAAGTTGTTCGACCTTAGACAGTACAAAACACCTTAGTGGGGTAGATGTTGTCACCGAGGATATCCGTGGTAAAATAATGGAATTTCTTGAATATCAGTTACGTCTGAAACAGCACCGAGATAATTATCGGGAATTATTAGAATTAGCCGTGATCTTCCTTGGCGCCAGTCCTCTGACGTGAGGTATCATTACGTATGGCAGTGAGGCGAGCTCGGTGGATGGCAAAGAGGCAATTTACGCATTTAAAATATATTTATTCCAGGATCCGTTCAACATGACCACTCGCGAAAAATATTCAATTGGAAGAATATGTATCTTTCTTATCAAACTTTATTTACGATATAGTTTTTTTTGGCCCCATTGGCCTTAAAACTCCATATCTCGATTTCAAATTCCTGCTGAGCATAATCGAGTATAGTACCTGGCACCGGAAACTTCGGCTTTCGCAATTTTTTATGATGATGCTCCACTAGACATTAAGCAAAAAATGGCTACTAAAATGGAAAACAATAGACGGCAGCTATTATGACAATCGATTTAAAAGATACATTGTCAAAAATGAAAAGCTACATGGTTTAAAGTCAAAAGATATTTCATACTTTATTACAGCTGATTCCAAAGCAATGTTATCAAGATTTAATAATAATAATAATAATAATAATAATAATAATAATAATAATAATAATAATAATAATAATAATAATAATAATAATAATAATAATAATCCGTCTACTTGGAAAGAGGATGAGAACTTCCAACGTGGAATGGTACAATTGAAATGCATCGTAGTGGTTAACGATGTAGTTGAGAGAGGAATGAAGCTAAATCAAGAATATAAGAACATCTTAGGAAAGGGCGAAACAGAGAAGCAATACATAGTTCAGATTGTTAGTGAAAACTGAAAACGGTATCCAAAATCTACTAAAACTACTCTACTGAAGAAGTGAAATCCAAATATCTTTGATAATAATCTATGTTTCAAATAATTAATCATTTGAACAATATTTGAGCAATAGTAATAAATATATATTTCAAATTCTCAGTATCATTGACCTGCCACAATAAAGATTCGTAATACAATAATAGTGTTAAAAAACATGATAATTAATATGAAACTTTGCCCTTGGGGGTCCTCTTAATGTAATATTGGTAAATTTTGCATACACTGTAAAAAAAATCCGCTCTTATTCCGCTGTTGAAAAGCGGAAATTTCAGCTGAAATTTCCCGTCTATGTAAGACCGGAAACTGAACTTTAATGTCCGCTTTAACATGGTGGCTTTCCGCTCAAAAACTGGCTTTTTATTGGATATATATATATATATATATATATATATATATATATATATATATATATATATATATATATATATATATATATATATATATATATATATATATATATATATATATATATATATATATATATATATATATATATATATATATATATAATATATATATATATATATATATATATATAATGGGATAATTAAAAAAAACATAATTCACTTAATTTATATACTGCCTCTGTATATATAATAATAATAATAGTAATATAATATAGTAAATTATTAGTAATATTATAGTAATTGTTATTAGTAATTATTATACTATAATTAATTATAGTATAGTAATTATTACAGTGATTATAGTATATATATATATATATATATATATATATATATATATATATATATATATATATATATATATATATATATATATATATATATATATATATATATATATATATATATATATATATATATATATATATATATATATATATATATATATATATATATATATATATATATATATATATATACTTTTAGCAGCTTTCACTATAGTGAAAGTCTATATATATAGACTTTTACCTATGACAATAATAATAATAATAATAATAATTCTTAGATCTAGCAAGGAAGTCCATTATATTGTTAAATTTAGAACTTCGATATTGAAGTTCAAAACTTTCGCTTAATAATATGGTTTGAAAAAAACCAAGAACTTGTCCAAAATCATGTGGATACGTTAAGTCAAGTATATAATACACACCTAAAAAAAATTATTAAAACACGAAGCGAAGAACAATTTGGAATATACATCTTTTTCTCTTTGGGAAGGTAAATAATCATTTCTCCATCTTTAAAGTGTGGCATAGGGACCTGGAAAAGGGTCGATTTCTGATGCCGAGACTAGTCTTTGGTCACCTTCAGAGAGATAATCTATGAGAGCATCTATACTCGAGATATCAATTCTGTGAAGCTTACGTATGATCGTCTTAGCAGCAGTCATCAGAGAATTAATATTTGAGCCGAGCCTCAAGCCTATTTCATAGCAAAGCTGGAAAGCACAAAAAGTAAATAGATTAGTGAAAATACTATATTATTATTATTATTATGAAAATATTTAAGGGATCGAGGAATAAGTTAAAATGGTAAGAAATAGTGAGGGCTTAGAAGATTTCACAGGGTTATACCACGATGCTTTTGAGCGCTGAATAAAAGAAAAGTCTTAATGGAATTGTTTATTAGTAAGAGGTAGGTGGTGGTGGTGGCGAGTATATTAACACAATGGTGTAATTTCTGAATGCAAGAAGCAATTGGAACAAGTGTTGGAATTTAAGCATCTTGGGTACATTAAAAAAAAATGGAATAATAGGTGTTGTGTTAGGAAATGTAACATTCTCTAGCTGAATTTACATATCTAGGAAAAAAAAAAAAAAAAAAAAAAAAATTATAAATAAATAAATTAAAATAAATATAAATTTTAATATAAAATAATAATAATAATTAAATTAACTTAAAAATTAAATAAAAATGAAGCAACTTACAATAGAATCTACCAAAAGATAATCTGGTAGCGTCTCCTCTGCTTGCAAGCGACACCGAAGATCCTTTGTTATGAAAAGCGCCTTTTTTAGCTGAGTACATTGCCACAATTTTGAAGGTAAAGTCTACAAAGTAATATTAAAAATTAAAAACATAAAAGTAGTATATACAAATTCAATTTACAATTCTAGTAAATGATTGCATGGCTGCCATAATTACGTAATATTTTAGCAGATATTTTACCTTTACATTATTATATTTTGTGAATAAGATAAAAAATATTACTGCGAGATGCATTTACTTTCTTAATTTTTGAGTTTAATAATAGTATATTACATTAAGTGATATAAAGCTGTGGTTGTTAAAATTACTTGTTCTAGATTTTACATGATACTTATTTCATCATAACTGTTAATCAATAATACATGCAGCAAGTGGCGTAGAAAAGGAGAAATTCTATTTCAAATGATCTCACATTAAATTTTAAAATGTTTAGAATAACATGCAATAAATACCTGCAGAAGATTGAATGCTTCATCAACAGATGTAGTTTCACATACAAATACTTTTCCTTCTTTACGAGTGACTTGTTTTCTTCTTCTATCTGCAAGATGAGATATAACCCACTTAAGAGGTCCTTGTCCTCTTATAACTTGCTTTAACTCCTTCATCCTGATGTACATTTGGGTATGCAGTGAGAATAGCTTTCTCCAGCGCTTTATAGCCCCATTTTTGTTCAGCTCTGTTTTTTGAAACCAGGTAATTGTTTTGGCTGAAAAAACAAGTATTAACGATACAGCTTTTGAAAATCACATTGAATAATTATTACTTCCCCTTATATATATATATATATATATATATATATATATATATATATATATATATATATATATATATATATATATATATATATATATATATATATATATATATATATATATATATATATATATATATATATATATATATATATATATATATATATATATATATATATATATATATATATATATATATATATATATATTTTGCTATATATTATTCAATCTATACTATATTTTTCAATTACATAATTATTCTTGCATTCAATCTATCTTTTCTTTCTTCAGCGAAAAGATCTTCAACACTTCGCTCAATCACATTCTTCTTTCCCAGCTCTAACACGTTCCACTCTCTTATATACTTGCTCTTACTCCCCTCCATTTAACACTATGCCAACAGTTCACACATTATCCTTCACTCTGCCATTCACCTCTTACTTCTCACTTCTTTCATTTCTTGTTTCCTTAAGAAACTTTCTGCTTTTTTTATTTTTGTTTTTCTTATTAACATCTCTGCTTCGTTTACCTTCCACTCTCGAATATACATATTTACTAGATTTTTTCCTTTCTTTGTAATCTTTCAATTATCTTTCTTTCCCATCTCACTTGCTTTTCCAGTTTTCTCCCGCCCTGCGCATTTTTTCTCGCGTCTATTTTTAAATCGTCATTCCACCATTTTCCTGTTTTTTTTTTTTTGTGAATCTGCAGACTTCTCACTATTTAAAATACCACCCTTCGCTTTAGACCAATTCCATTCAACATCACTCTTCTCTAATACTTTCACATATTTTAATCTTCATTGTGGGTCAGTTATTTTTTCATTCTTTATTCTATCAAAGTTTCTCCTTCCTTCTTTCTTTGACATCTCTGAACCTTTTAATTTCACCTTCAATGGAACTATTTGACAAGCAAAATATTCCTTTTTCTACACCTATCGCTACTATAACATTCCTCACAAATTTCAACGTTTCTCCTAACGTAACCCAAATTTATTTGGATCAACACATCCATGTTCTCCCCGTTTATCATTCAGGTATACTTATTAACTGGCTTGTGCGTAAAATAGTTTTAGTGATGATGATGATAATAATAGTAGTAATAATAATATAATTACATTTTCTAAAATGATAATGAAAAAAGAAAATCGGGTAACTTTCAGTGAGCAATTCTTAGTACTTACTTCAAATATACTGATAATTCAGAAACAAAGAGTTTTCTATAGTAATGAATCCGGCTTTGAGTCGCTTTACCTTGAAGATAATCTGCCAATGCTGGAGAAAAACTTGGTAAAGAAAATTGGATCTGAAATTGTGATAATCAATTTTGATTTTTTAAATTTATACGTTTTTAACAAAAATCAATATTACGGAGGTAAAAAATGTCAAAGTATTTAAATAAAATTTGAGTTGGGATCTAACAATCTGCAGGGCAATTCAGAACGAATCCTACACTAATTTTTCTATATTGGAGTTACAAATCTTGAAGAAGGAATAATTATAAATTGTTTTCCATCATGGGAAAATATTAAAGGATATTATATAAATTGAAAATAAACCTAGATATAACCCATATGGATTATTGTTGCCTTAAACCTACCCAAAAAATGAATGGATTTTTCAAAAATGCTAATCAGATAAAAAAAATTTTTTATTTGTGATGTGTGTTAAGGCCTAATTAATTTTTTTTTTTTTTTTTTTCTTTAATAATAATAATAATAATAATAATAATAATAATAATAATAATAATAATAATAATAATAATAATAATATAAATAATAAATAAATAGGCACTGTGAAATTGCTTAAAGTTTTGTATCATTAACATTGAATATTGTCAGCTAAGCTTGCATTCATTTAGTTAGAATATATATATATATATATATATATATATATATATATATATATATATATATATATATATATATATATATATATATATATATATATATATATATATATATATACTAACTAAATGAATGCAAGATTAGCTTATAATATTCAATGTTAATGATACAAATACTTTTAATAACTTCGGACATGCCTACTTACTTATATACTTTTTTTTTGGGTGGGAGGAGGTGAGGTAAAACAAATTTATTTAGGTCTTTTGCTTTTTAGGGGATCAATAGTAATAATGTTTTTATTTTTTTTTTTTTAAATTTAGCATGAATTCTCATAGGCCTTTACACACAGATCACAAATGATAACTTTTTATTTTTATCTGCTCAGCATTATTGAAAAAATCCATCCAAGTTTTGGGTAGGTTTATCCATATGGGTTACATCTAGGTTTACATCAATTTATATAGGTTACTAACAGATACTCAGAAATACTGATCCATACAGCATGCCACAGGTATTAGTAGTAATTGTTGGTAGAATTCTTTTAGAAGGAAACAATGTTGCAGTGGGCCACATGTTCTCCACCTCTGGCCAAGCCTATGCCGATAGATGGGTTGGGAGAGTCTTGATTTACAATTATGGCTTTTTACTGCCCTGTGTTTACCTTGATAGGGCAGTCTTAATACTAGTAAGTCCATGTGGCTTGTTACTATCCCTTATTTGCCCATTATTTCCTTGTATAACAATTGGGTTTGAATTCTCAGCATCGCTTCTAATCGATATTAATCTAGTTTTACAGACTATTCAATAAAGCAAAAAGTCCACTATAAAACTACCAAAATATATTTTAATGGGTGAACTATAGGAAATTTTTTGACTATTCCTTTTATATATATATATATATATATATATATATATATATATATATATATATATATATATATATATATATATATATATATATATATATATATATATATATATATATATATATATATATATATATATATATATATATATATATATATAAAATAATAAAAAAAAGTGCAAAAAAAAAAAAATATTGAAATAATGAAATATTTGTTCATTTGAAAATAGTTTTTATAAATATATGAAAAAGAAATAAATCAAGTAATGAATGAAGTGGAAATTAAAAAATAACCAAAATATTAGGACAGTAAAATTTGGAGTTGCTCTAAGGTTGGAATAAAGAAATGAGTAGAGTTTACTACAAAACCTTGTTACATATTACATTAATAATTAACAATTAAAAAAAATTTAATTTATACAAAAATATAATTAAAATTATTTTTAATATGAAAAAACTTAATTTTAGAATTTACCATTCAAAATCGTCTCTTCCAATGAATTATTTTCTTGTCTGGGATATTCAGTAATATTTGAAGGTTTAAGCATTTTCAACTCCGCATGTAGAACTGGTATATGACCACAATAAGGTACATAGGCTTCCACCATCACCAATCTCATATTCAATGCAACAGCAGACACCTTCATTGCACCTACCCCTTTCAATTCCTCTTCTATCTTTCATATTATCTAATATATATATATATATATATATATATATATATATATATATATATATATATATATATATATATATATATATATATATATATATATATATATATATGGGCACCATTATGGGGGCAAGGTAGGGCCATGGCCCCCCTCCCTAGATTTTCGACCTCACAAGAACCTTCCACAATAGTTTTTTTTTAAAGATGACACGGTTAAATATATATATATATATATATATATATATATATATATATATATATATATATATATATATATATATATATATATATATATATATATATATATATATATATATATATATATATATATATATGGTCTATTTTAACTTAAGAAACATTGTGGCTGAAAATGGAGGGGAGGGCCATGCCTACCCTTTATGAATTGCTAGATCTGTACAATTCTTGACTTAAGATATTTGTGGCTGAAAATGAATGGCTATATCTGTAGAAATCTTGGCTAGCATGTTCTAAAATATTAAAAGCAGGGTTGGCAAAAACCCGGGTTTTTCCCAAAAAAAACCCAGCCCGGGTGGGTTTTTGCCAAAAACCTGGGGAATTGATGGGTTTTCTGGGTTTTTGGTAAAAAAAAAAAGTGTTGTACCATAGAACACTTTCTATATCATTTCCAATTACTGTAGACACATGCAACTTGTGTGTGTTTACAGTAATGTAAAAATGTTTATTTATCCCTTTTTAAAAAATCAAATGTTTTAAGAATATTTTTTATATTTTCAGGTATTTCTAAATTTCTAATGAATAATTATTAAATTATAGCATCCAATTAACAGAACTTTAAGGTGGAAAAGCTTCTCTATCTTAAATCATGAATAGGAGTGAGAGGTTGAAAGACCTGGCTTGGGGAGAGTTTGAGAGTG
>SEYY01003236.1:0-2500 GCA_009176605.1 Armadillidium nasatum
GACAGCTTTAACTGTGAATCATTTGGTATACAGTTGTACGAGGGAAGAGACAAACAGCTGATAGATTCTCCCAACCCTATGCAGCCTATTTTAAATTTCAAAAATGTTATTTATTATTTCACTTTTCTTACTTCACATGCAAATTTATTTTCCTTTTATTTCAAATAAAATAGCTTTGTACGAAAATTTTAATGTTTCTTCTTCATAAATTTATTTTAATTGAAAGTTGACTATTTTCTTTTAATTCTTATCCTTCTTCCTTAAATCCAAGTTTCTTAAGAATGTTTATTTTGGACTGTCAGATTCCCTTTTATTTCTTCTCTTTCTTGATGTTTCCCTTCTAAAATCTTTCTTTTTTTCCTCTCTCAACGCCTCATCCTTTTTCTTTTCCAAATAATATAAATAGCAATAACTGAAAACTTCAAATCCCAGTGTGGGGGATATTTTTTCATAATTGTAAAAGAATAAAGTTTTATGTAATCAGTACCTAAATGCTCACTTAACCTTATATTATGAGAAAAAATTTATTCAAGTTCGAATTATTTTCAGAGAAGATAAATTGTGTTTTTTTTTACTGTCGAAACAACTTCAGCACGGCAAGCCCATCTAGCTCCTGATAACGTCCTAAGGGTCTTTATAAAATTTATGATTCCGCTAATCAACAGAACAGAAAGAGAGGTGAGAGAAACAGAAAGAGAGGTGAGAGTTAGTAAAGGTTCTCCCCAGCACTAAGTTGTTTTCCCTCCTACAAATAAAAGGGGATAAACAAAAATGTTTAATGTTATTTGTTATGAGCAATGTGAGTGGTTGGAATAAAGCGTAAAGGTAGATTTAGCTTTATGTTTTTATTGCAGAATTTTTGCCTCAAATGACACAGCTTTCAAATGACGCAGCTTTTAATATTAAAACTGTATTTATAGTTACAGTTTTCAAAAACTAATTTAAGGAGAATGAGATTTTTTACAATTATGAAAAATAAAAACACTCACCTACAAAGTTTGAGTTC
This sequence comes from Armadillidium nasatum, assembly GCA_009176605.1. NCBI lineage: Eukaryota > Metazoa > Arthropoda > Malacostraca > Isopoda > Armadillidiidae > Armadillidium > Armadillidium nasatum. Next base: position 1,007 of record SEYY01003236.1, read on the forward strand.
ATGGTTAAATTATAATAAAAATAAACCAGTTAATGTAGAGATTATTGAAAGTAATCAAACTTACCAGAACTTATGGGTAAACCCATCATAAAAATAGAAACGTTTTGTGGATATTATTATTGTTATACGTCTTACGAAAGGTGGTCAGAGGTCAGAGGTCATAATGAACATGAAGACTAAAATAAAAGAGGACTTTTCTTAGTCCATTACCAAAAGAACATTTGTTGAATGACTCAAAAAATTCTACAATTTTAAGACCCATAACACAAAATTGGGTCATTTGTAGCTTGAAAGCATTATCACCATGAAAATTAAATGAGAATTAATTGAATAAATGTGTATAATGTGTATTAAATGTGAGTTAATAAATCTGATAATAATTAATAATTAATAATTAATTTAATAATTAAACTTCAAGGACAGAGGATCATCGTAGGATACAGAAACTGGTGCGGTGCGCACCAGGGAACCGCACCTTGCACCGCTCCGCACCTCACAGCACAGCGCCGCACTGCACCGCACCGCACCGCACAGCCGCAACACACCTCACAGCTCCGTTAACTTTCTTTGCGCACCTCATGTAAAGTCGTCGGTCAATCTTAATTGGATTGCAGTAATACCTGTCGGAGGAGGAACTTACATCTAACTGCTTATATATATATATATATATATATATATATATATATATATATATATATATATATATATATATATATATATATATATATATATATATATATATATATATATATATTTTTTTTTTTATTTACAACTTTCCCACAATGTGGGGTGGTATCTATCGCAGGCCACATCCATCCAAATATTCACCCCTTTACAAATCTTTTCCATTCATTCCTATCCTCTGTCAACCGCACACCCTCCTCCCAATTCTTTCCTCTAACCCTTAACAGCTCCCTGACATACTCATCCAACTTCCCCTCGGTCTCCCTATCTCTTACACCCTCCACTTCTGAAACAAATACCTTTTTAGCCAATCTCTCTTCATTCATCCTACAAACATGTCCAAACATCTCAGCATATTTTCGTTCAGCTCTCTCAACCAGCTCTTTCTCCATTCACACATTTCTTTATTCTAACATTCCTGATTCTATCTCTTCTACCAACTCCACAAATCGCTCTTAGACCTTTCATTTCGAAAACTTCTATATATATATATATATATATATATATATATATATATTATATATATATATATATATATATATATATATATATATATATATATATATATATATATATTATATATATATATATATATATATATATATATATATATATATATATATATATATATATATATATATATATATATATATATATATATATATATATATATTATATATATATATATATATATATATATATATATATATATATATATATATTTATATATTTCCTATTTTTAAATAACAAATTGGAAATGTTTTTTAAGACTATCATTGAGAAAATGGCGAAAACAAAAATTTATTAAAA
>SEYY01003236.1:12500-15000 GCA_009176605.1 Armadillidium nasatum
TTTCCCTTCTAAACATATTTTATTTTCATAATTCAGGAAAAAAATTGCAAACAATTCTATGAAAAAAAGAAAAACAAATAGGAAATTTATTTTAACAATAACTTAACCTAACCTGATCTAACCTATCCTAACTTAACCTAGATAAACCTAATATAACCTACACAACCCTATTCACATATAACCTTACATAATCTAACGTAACTAAAGAAAACCATATCTGACCTGACCTTACCTATGTCTTAGAAATATATTAAATAGTGTGATATACAGGCATAATAATAAATACACTTAGCTTACTGAAAGTTGTGATTATAGTTCATAGTTATCATCCTTGAAATGTGTAGTTCTTTTCTGTAGTATATAATAGATGTAAGATCTTTAGTCCATACATTACCTTTAATCGTTCTTAAAGATAATCTGCAATCTTGTAATCATGTATCTATTTTTTTAGTAGATACGCTAACGTTAACACCGTCACGTTTTCGACATCTCAAAAAAAAAAAAAAAAAAAAAAAAAAAAAAAAAAAAAAAAAAAAAAAAAAAAAAAAAAAGCTATTTTTCGACTGTATAATAATATTGTGGTTATTTGGTTACTGGAATACTTTTTTAGTAGCTAGGAATGATAGCATACTTTGGTAAAAAAATGGAATAGCTTCTTTTTTTTTTATTTCTAAAATTTTCACAAAGGAAATATAAATTAATTCTTTCCAACATCCTTTCAAAAATACAAAATACTATCAACTTTAATTAATATTCAAACATTAAGATAGTTAAAATTCTTTAAAAAAAAAAAAAAAAAAAAAAAAAAAAAAAAAGTTCCAATATTAATTAGCAAACAAATTTTGAAAAATCTTTTGAACAAGGTATATATATATATATATATATATATATATATATATATATATATATATATATATATATATATATATATATATATATATATATATATATATATATATATATATATATATATATATATATATTATATATATATATATATATATATATATATATATATATATATATATATATATATATATATATATATATATATATATATATATATATATATATATATATATATATATATATATATATATATATATATATATATATATATATATATATATATATATATATATATATATATATATATATATATATATATATATATATATATATATATATATATATATATATATATATATATATATATATATTCAAAACTTTAACTATGTCTCAAAGTACATGTTGAACTGATTAAGAAATGACCCAAAAATACTCCCAAGTTACACCACCCTCCATTATCGCCTGACATGACCTCTTATGACTTGTATTTGTTTCCCAAATTGAACATGCCACTGAAAGGTACAAGATTTCAGTCAAGAAAAGCCATCATGCAAAAAAAACTACAATCCAACTGCTAGTCATACCAATAGAAGACTTCCGCCACTATTTCCAAAAGTGGAAACACAGCTGGAATAAAAGTGTACCTTCTACAGTAGAAGGGAGTTCTTTGAAGGAACTGCTAAAAAAAAACTGTAGCTAAATAAATATCTTTTTCCTAGGCAAAGGGCTGATACTTTTTAAACAGAGGTTATATATATATATATATATATATATATATATATATATATATATATATATATATATATATATATATATATATATATATATATATATATATATATATATATATATATATATATATATATATATATATATATATATATATATATATATATATATATATATATATATATATATATATATATATATATATATATATATATATATATATATATATATATATATATATATATATATATATATATATATATATATATATATATATATATATATATATATATATATATATATATATATATTATATATATATATATATATATATATATATATATTATATATTATATCTATATATATATATAATGATAATTTCTGGTCAGTGGAGTCTGAATTTATCGACAGTAGCAGATAATATGAGGAAAGTTAGAATTTTATACAGGGATGGCAACCCTGTCCTTTAATTTACTGCTTCTAGCAACTTCAGGATCAACACTGGAAACCAGAACTCCGAGAAGTATAATTTTCTATAGGACTCTAGGAGAAAGTGTTTAGAGGTTAGATAGAGTTGATGCTACTCCTACTAGAAGCTTGAAAACTCTACCAAGGAGTTTAAATAAAACTCTAGGGTTAGCCTTGAAACCTACGAGCTGAATAATATAATCTTTTGCAACAGTATTTTAAAGGAACTTTTAAGAACAGAATGAGAAAAATGCTGGTTCCACTAACAGGTTGAAGAATCTTCCGCATATTAAAGTAGTAAAATTTTTTTAAACCTTTAATATTTTTTTTTAAATATCATTTTCTAATACTTCAATAATTCCTTAAAAAAATATTCTTAGATAAACAAGAGAGAGAGAGAGAGGCTGGTAATAGTTCATAGAAAACCCTATTTCATTCCACAGTATTTTTGCAT
>SEYY01003236.1:32500-37500 GCA_009176605.1 Armadillidium nasatum
TTTTTAAAAAGATTTCTCACCAAATTTCCAATGATATTTTCCTCCAAATTTTCACTAACTTTTACCATCAAAATTCCTTTGATATTTATAGAATTTTATTCAAAAAGATTTCACATTAAATTTCCAATGATCTTTCCAGAACATTTTTTCAAAAAGATTTCACATCAAATCCATCTAATAAACTTTCTAACCAAATTCACATTAAGGTTCCACACCAAATTTTCACTCATCTATCTTAGAATGTTTTCACAGTGTTTTCCCACCAAATTTACAACGTAATTCTCGCCGAATTCTCTATAAAATGAACGACCAGTGATGAACAATGAATCATGCAAAAGAATGGAATCAGTCTAGTTAGTGATTCATTTCTGAGCGGTTGGCGTTGATGAGCGATATTTCTAATCTCTAACCACTAGCCACCTCAATTTAAATAGATAAGAACGTTATTAGTTTGGACAGTCCTAACTGAAATATTTCATAAAATATTACTAGAAATTTTTTTAAAGCGAAAATAAGAAATTTATATTTTCAGAATAAAAGTTTTATAAAGAGAAGAAGATTGATTTGTCTCGCTTAACGTAAGAGCGTTCTATTATTTATATGTCAGCAAATAAAATTTTTCTTGTAGAGTTGCCAAGTACTAATTTAGATAAAGTGAACTTTGTATTTAAGCGTTTCAAATTTTTTTTTATTCGAATTTGAAAATCTAAAGGACACCCTAGAGATAAATTGCCATGATGTACAGTTGCCGGCTGGTTTAGTACAAGTGGAGTAGTAAGTAGAGCGTGGATTGCCTACTCTCCAACTTTGTACTGTCTCCACCTTTCCTACTTTTATAATCTTTCGAGATATATTTCAAGTGTTTAAAAATCCTACTATTGAAATACAGCAGTTCCAGTAGTTGTATATATATGTATATATATTTATATTATAATACCCCGTATACAATTTAACTTTCCCCTTTTCCCGTCCACCTTCCCCACCCAAAAGAGAATAAGTCTAAACTGAAATGTTTTTGAAACGTATAAAATGGAATAAAAAGAATATCTTTTATATCTTTTTGAACTTCATTTTTCGTTTGTCTCTTTTTAATTTCTGATAAAATATTTCAAAGATATATATATATATATATATATATATATATATATATATATATATATATATATATATATATATATATATATATATATATATATATATATATATATAATTAAATTCCATCCTACATTTCGGAATCAATTTCCTTCGGTACTAAAAATGCGAATTCTATTTAAAAGTTGGTCTGAATGTTAGAGAACTTTCATTAAAACAACAAAAACAACAACAACAGTGATAATAATAATAATAATAATAATAATAATAATAATAATAATAATGATAATGATAATAACCGCAAGAATAATAACAAAAAAACAGAAAAAAACAACAAAAAATGTCATAAACAATTAACAACTGCAAAAAAACTGCTGCTACTGCTACTACTAGTAATAATAATAACAATAATAATAATAATAATATGCTCATTCGCAAAAAAAAAAAATAAAAAAAATAATAATTATAATAATAATAATAATAATAATAATAATAATAATAATAATAATAATAATAATAATAATAATAATAATAATAATAATTGAAAATAGTAATAATAATAATAGTAGTAATATTATAATATTACTAATATTATTATTATTATTATTATTATATTTTATTTTTATTATTATTATTAATATTATTATTATTATTATCATTATTATTATTATTATTATTTTATTAATATTAAATTAGAGACCACAACTTATACAAATGTTATTAAAGTTTTGAATTTTCTTTTCAAATATTTTAATTTTGTTGATTTTGTTTTTTCAAATTTAATAAAAATATTTCTCAATAATGCAATAATATGCAAATTTAAAACGTATTGAATTATATATATATATATATATATATATATATATATATATATATATATATATATATATATATATATATATATATATATATATATATATATATATATATATATATATATATATATATATATATATATATATATATATATATATATATATATATATATATATATATATATATATATATATATATATATATATATATATATATATATATATATATATATATATATATATATATATATATATATATATATATATATATATATATATATTATATATAGTGATGGAGAGAAACTGAAAAATTTGCGCAATCGCGGTTGTGATTATTTTTAAATTTTTTTTTTACAACCTCGCTTGCGGTTATTTTGCAGTTGCATATTTAATAACAACCGCGGTTGCGTTTATTTTGCTTTTGTTGAAAAGGCTATAACTGCGGTTGAAACTTAGCTCCATCACTAATATATATATATATATATATATATATATATATATATATATATATATATATATATATATATATATATATATATATATATATATATATATATATATATATATATATATATATATATATATATATATATATATATATATATATATATATATATATATATATATATATATATATATATATATATATATATATATATATATATATATATATATATATATATATATATATATATATATATATTAGGGATGGAGTGAAGTATCGGTATCGGTATCGGTATCGGCAAGTATCGGCATATTTTCCGATACCGGTATCGGTATCGGTATCGGTATCGACCTTTTCAGTATCGGTATCGGTATCGGCAAAATTTTTGGATAAGAGTAAAGTATCGGTATCGGTATCGGTATCGGTAGTAGTATCGGCATATTTTCCGATACCGATACCGGTATCGGTATCGGTATCGGTATTTGGTAATTTTTAGGTATCGGTATCGGTATCGGTATCGGTATCGGTAAAAATTTTGGTATCGCTCCATCCCTATATATATATATATATATATATATATATATATATATATATATATATATATATATATATATATATATATATATATATATATATATATATATATATATATATATATATATATATATATATATATATATATATATATATATATATATATATATATATATATATATATATATATATATATATATATATATATATATATATATATATATATATATATATATGGCAGCCTTTTTAGAGAAGTTCGAAATTTTAGAAGTCTTGAGGGGTCCCCTCTAAATTTCGTGTCGGTAACTATAAGAAGCTAATTCACACGCGTCTCATGCAACTCAAAATGAGTCATACATAGTTGACTCTCTCTCTCTCTCTCTCTCTCTCTCTCTCTCTCTCTCTCTCTATATATATATATATATATATATATATATATATATATATATATATATATATATATATATATATATATATAATGGAGAGGATAGAAGTACAGTTGGGTTTATGGTATGCTCCCATTGGGTATATGGGATGTTAGAATCTGATACATTTGAGTGCTCAATGGGATGTCCTTTTCACTCCTAATTCGCACAGAATGCACATTCGGAGTACATTCGACACTGCATACAGTTCCATTATCTTTTAAAGGCTTTTTAAAATGGTGTCTTTTTATGTATTTTCGTATTGCCAAGATGAGTGGTCTCCTGCTCATATTCTCTCCAAATCATTGTTTGTGAGCCTGTTACCTCTGATCGGTGTTGTCATGGGAGAATTGCTAGCTGGTTCTAGTTCATATCTATCAAATGCAATTTCTGTAATATTCTTTTTTCCTAATTCTAACTTTGTCGAACACCACTTCTCTTCTTTTAGACCATGTAGGAATATGCTTCATAACTAGAGTGCTTTCACTCGTACAGTTCTTCTTCTTCTTGACAATTTAACTGAAAAAGTTAAACATTCTAACAATTAACATATTTTAACTAACAAGGAAGACATTCGAACTAACAAATAAATATTCTAAATAATAAAGAAGATATTCAAACTATCTAATGAAGAAAACATTCATACTAACTAATAAGGAAGGCATTCTAACTAGCTAACAAGGAAGACATTCTAAAAAAGACATTTTAACTAAAATATAAGGAAAAAATTCTAAATAAAAAAGAAGACATTCTAACTAACTAATAAAGAAAACATTCTGAAAAAGACATTTTAACTAAACAATAAGGAAAAAATTCTAACTAATAAGGAAGACATTCTAACCTACAAAAAAGACATTCTAACTAATTAACAATAGAGGAATTGTAACTAAGAAGAAAGACATTCTAAACAAGACATTTTAACTTAATAATATGGTAGAAATTCTAACTAACTAGCAAGGATGACATTCTAACTACTAGCAAGGATGATTTATTAACCAATAAGGAAAACTTCCTTAATTAAGACCTAGATGAGGAAAAGATGGCAGAGAAGACAGAGGTAGCCTGTCATCATGTTTTATTTTACTTCTAAATATAGCAAAATATATTCTAAGATAAAGACATAATCTTTTAATTGATCCAAGTCACAGTTATTAATTTTTTAATTTTTTTTTCAATGGCGCCATCTGTTGTCGAATAATTTAAAATATAGACATTTAATTATACGTAATAAATAAATAAATAAATAATAATGAATAATAAATGTAAATAAATTCTAAATTAATAAATAAATAAATTTTAAAAAAAGAAGCTTTTATTAATATTCGTAAAATCTATATAGTGAAACATGTGTTGCGATTTCCATAGATTTTTATCGCTTTTAATAATGACTCGAGTGAAAGAGTGTGACTTCTACAATTAATCGAGTCATTGAGGCGACTGAGTCACGCAGTCGCCGATTCACTCTTTGTCAATGACAGAGCATTAAAATCTTTTGATTGATTCAAGTCACAGTTATTAATTTTCATATCTTTTTTTTCATTAGCACCATCTGTTTTCGAATAATTTAAGTTACTAGCTGTCATTTGGTAAGACTACTGTTACAGTGGACGTGTGTTCGAACCAACTTTAAATAACTCTCGGATTTGTTAATTAAAATCTAAACATTTTTGGGCTAAAAAAATTTTTTTT
>SEYY01003236.1:45000-57500 GCA_009176605.1 Armadillidium nasatum
TCTCTCCCACTTTCTCTTTTTCTATATATCTCTCTCGATTCTCTCTCCTTCTATTAATATCTCTCTCACTCTCTTTCTCATTCTATACATCTCTTTCACTTTCTCTTTTTCTATATATCTTTCTCACTTTCTCTCTCCCTATAAATATCTCTCGCTTTCTCTCTTTCTAACAACTCTCTCACTTTTTCTATTTCTTAAATATATCGCACTTTCTCTCTGACTCTTATTATTTCCTTTCTCTGTCACTCTATCTAATTATAAATATTTTTCGTTCACTCTCACTGATTTTATTTCTCTCTCTCTGCCTAATTCTAAGTAGTTCTCAGTCTCTCTCTTTCTCTCCTGCTTTTTTTTCTCATTATTTTTCTTGCTCTTTCTTTGTTTGTCCAGTCTCTTTCATTTTCTCACTCTAGCCATGTTTTCCTCTCTCTCTCACTCACTCTCTTTCATTAATTTATATATATATATATATATATATATATATATATATATATATATATATATATATATATATATATATATATATATATATATATATATATATATATATATATATATATATATATCTTGCTTTCTTTCTGACGCTCTTTCTTGATCACACTTTTTCTTCCTGTTCGTCAATCATTTTCTCTCCCTCTTTAACTCTCTCTCTCTCTCATTCTCTCTCTCTCTCTCTCTCTCTCTCTCTCTCTCTCTCTCTCTCTCTCTCTCTTTCTCTCTTTATTGTCTGCTTTCCTTATCCCAAATAATAATAGTATTATTAATTATTTCCAAATAATAATAATAATTTTATTATTATTATTATATGAATTATGATAATTAATTTCACTATTATTATTATTATTATTATTATTATTATTATTATTATTATTATTATTATTATTATTATTATTATTATTTTTACTTTATTATTATTATAATTAATTTAATTATGATTATTAATTTTACTAGTATTATTATTTTTATTAATATTATTTGTTTATTTATTTATATACAAAGACATCATACAGAATTTTAATTTAATTAAAAAGAAAATTCTATGTGGTTTATATTTGTTATTGTAAAATTATATATATATATATATATATATATATATATATATATATATATATATATATATATATATATATATATAATATATATATATATATATATATATATATATATATATATATATATATATATATATATATATATATATATATATATATATATATATATATATATATATATATATATATATAATATATATATATATAATATTATTATATATTTTTATTTTTTATAGGATTTCGTCCTGTCAGTATTTTATTATATATATAGACTATTAGTTACAGCAACTGGTCTTCTTTCAGTTTATAATACTTATATATATATATATATATATATATATATATATATATATATATATATATATATATATATATATATATATATATATATATATATATATATATATCTTTTTTCTTTTTCTCATTTCTTTCTTTTTGTCTTCCTGTCTCTCACTCTCCTTGTCTCTTTCTCTAGATCATTTTCTGTTTCAATCTTTTTCTCCTGCTCTTTCTCTCTCTCTACTCCCTCTCTCTCTCTCGCTCTATCTATCTATCTCTCTCTCTCTCTCTCTTCATTTGTCATGGATTTTGCAGGTCAATTTATCACGAAAAAATGTTTTAAAAAAATGTAAATGATCTTTTTAATTTATTATTATTTTATTCATTTATTAATTATTTTATTTATTTTCATTATTATTATTATTTTTATTTATTATTATTATTTATTTATTTTATTATTATTATTATTATTATTATTATTATTATTATTATTATTATTATTATTATTATTATTATTATTATTATTATTATTATTATTATTATTATTATTATTATTTTCAATTTAGTAAAATTTAATTAATTTATTTATTTATCTATTTATATTTACGTACTAATTTTTCATTTCATTTACAATAGTTTTTGACCTTGTCATTTTTATTTTTTATATTTTTTAAACATATTCTTTTTATTAATTAAAGGTAAGACAATTCCTATAAGGACTCTTGAAAAATACTTGATACCTTAGTATTATTATTATTATTATTATTATTATTATTATTATTATTATTATTATTATTATTATTATTATTATTATTATTATTATTATTATTAATTATTATTATTATTATTATTATTATTTATTATTATTATTATTATTATTATTATTATTATTATTATTATTATTATTATTATTATTATTATTATTATTATTATTATTATTATTATTATTATTATTTTTTATTATTATTATATATTATTATTGCTATTTTCATTATTATAATTATTATGAGTATTATTATCATTAATAATTTTTCCTTTATTATTATTTATTATTATTTATTATTATTATTATTATTATTATTATTATTATTATATTATTATTATTATTATTATTATTATTATTATTATTATTATTATTATTATTATTATTATTATTATTATAGTTTATTCTAACTTTTATATATAATACTAGTTATACATTTTTTAATCTTATTTATATACTCTTCCATAATAAAGTGATAATAATGGAAGTAATAGCTGTGATAATTGCTATTTTTTTGTTATTATTATTACTAATATAGTCATATCTTTATAATTACTTTTATTATTTCTGCAATTAATATTATGAATATAGTCATTATTTTTTTTATTATTACCTTGATTATTATTAAAAATATTTTTATTATTAATTATTATTACTGTTATTTACATTAATATTAACATTACAAGTATTATTATTATTATTATTAATATTATTATTATTATTGTTATTATAATTGTTATTATTATTATTATTTGTACTTTTAATATTATTGTTATAACAATCAATTGTAATTATTATATTATTATTATTATTTTTATTTTTTTTTTTTTTTTTTTTTTTTTTTTTTTTTTTTTTTTTTTTTTTTTTTTTTTTTTTTTTTTTTTTTTTTTTTTTTTTTATTATTATTATTATTATAATTGTTATTATCATTATTATTATTATTATTACTTTTTTATTAGTATTTACTATCATTATTATTGTAATTATTATTTTCTTACTTTATTATTGTTATTGTTATTTCTAATTATGAATTTTTATTTTATTATTATTTTTAACAAAATAGATTAGGTAAATATACGACTATAATGTATAAAATTTAATATATTAAATAAATATATTAAATTTAATATCATAAATTAATAGTTTAAATAATAAAATTCAAAGTTTCCTAAATTCGTTTCTCAGTTAAGAACTTGATTTTAATTAAATGTTTTTATTTTTATATAAATTTAATAAATTTAATTAAATTTTTAATTTTTTTTTTTTTTTTTTTTTTTTTTTTTTTTTTTTTTTTTTTTTTTTTTTTTTTTTTTTTTTTTTTTTTTTTTTTTTTTTTTTTTTATAAAATTTAATAAATTTAATTAAATATTTTTATTTTTGTATAAATTTAATAAATTTTTAATTAAATATTTTTATTTTTGTATAAATTTAAAAAATTTAATTCAATATTTTCATTTTTGTATAAATTTAATTAAATATTTTATAATCTACCTTTCTTTCATATATATGTCATCTATCTTGCCATTTCTGGATATATTCTATATCTTTACTTTGCGGTAAGTAATTATAATCTATCTTTCTACCATACATATATATTTACCTTGCAATATGTAAATATAATCTACCTTCCTTTCAAATCATTCTATCTACCTTGTTATATCTAAATGTAATCTATCTACCTTGGAATATCTGAATATAATCTACCTCTCTATTCATTTCTTATCTTTCTAAAACCCTGTCCATCTACTCAACTACATTTACTTTCACCTGATAAGAGTAGATTACCCATATACTTTAAGCTTCTTTTCATTCTTAAGTTCTAAGTCATAAACCTATGTGAAAAATTTATTTACTTCCATTTACCTTGTATATATCTATTTTTCTAAAGAAGGTAAATTAAATGTATTTTGTAATAATACTATTATTATTATTATTATTATTATTATTATTATTATTATTATTATTATTATTATTATTATTATTATTATTATTATTATTATTATTATATTATTATTATTATTATTATTATTATTATTATTATTATTATTATTATTATTATTATTATTATTATTATTATTATTATTATTATTATTATTATTATTATTATTATTATTATTATTATTATTATTATTATTATTGTTATTATTGTTATTTATTACTATTATTATTTTATTTGAATTATTATTAATTTATTTAAAGATTTAACACAAAAAATCCAGGCATAAGTGTTCACATGTCTGTGTAAGTGATACTGTATATGAAATAGACACTCATTTAAACACATAGCTCACGCACACATGCGTACTAGCACAAACATTTACACCACACACATAGACAAGCACAAACTCACAAAATTTCTTTCCTAGACTTTTTTGACAAGTATTCTAAAGAGAACTGCGAAGTTTAAAACTTTTTTTTTCCTTTTTTGATAAAATTTTATCTTTCTTTCTTTTTTTTATTGATTTTTTATTCACAGATTTTATTTATTATTTGAAATAAAAAAAAAACTTTTTTTTTTTTTTTTTAAAATTTTATCTTTCTTTCTTTTTTTTTATTGATTTTTTATTCACAGATTTTATTTATTATTTGAAATCAAAAAAAAACTTTTTTTTTTTTTTTGTTGAGAAAATTATTGATGTTTTAATGCAGTTTAAAAATAAAGGTTTTGGTTCCCATTTGCAAAAGTTTTAATTTCAGAATAAATAAACGCCTATTTATTGGTATGGAAAAAGTAAAAAAAAAAAAAAAAAAAAAAACACTTCAAAGAAAACGATGACGTCATTTAGTTAAAAAACACTTCAAAGAAAGCGTTGACGCCATTTAGTGAAAAAAAACACTTCAAAGGAAAAGATGACGTCATTTAGGGAAAACTCCTTCAAATAAAAAGATGACGTCATTTAGTAAAAAAAAAGAAACTCTTCAAAAGAAAGCGATGACGTTCATTTAGTGAAAAACACTTCAAAGAAAACGATGATGTCATAGTTACAAAAACACTAAATACAGTTCTGAAATATATGTATTTGCTAAGTAAAAATTTACTAAGTAGTGAAATTGAATAATAAATTTACCTGCCATAGATAATGACGTAGACGGTTTTTCCACAAATTCAAATAAATAAACTTTGCAACGTTTATTATTATTTTTTTTTTGGAGGGGGGTGAAAGTAGATTTGAATGACGTCACTACCATCGTTACCAGTCAACTAGATTTGAATGCATACCGACCTTTTATTTGATTATCCTAATAATATGTAACTGACTTTGCAGAATTAATATTGCATTTCATTACTTAATAATATTTTACATTGGTGTTTGTTTTAGAAAGTAAAATACGAAATTATCGATTTCGGTGGGGAAAAAATTATATTATCTTTGATAACAGGAAAAAATTAATTAGTAAGAAAATATTTAGTTCTGTGGGAAAAATCATAAACATTTTTTTAAGATATAAATGCGAGATACGAACTAAATTGTATAAATAAAAAGAAAAAAAACAGTGAGAAACATCATGTTCTGTAAGAAAAATTAATGTCTCTTAACATTTTATTCCATCTCCATTATAATAATAATCTCATAAAAAAATGAATTTGAATGCATATCGACCATTTATTTGATTTACAGAATTAACATGATTTCTATTAAACTTATTTATTTAATAATATATATATATATATATATATATATATATATATATATATATATATATATATATATATATATATATATATATATATATATATAATATATATATATATATATATATATATATATATATATATATATATATATATATATATATATATATATATATATATATATATATATATATATATATATATATATATATATATATATATATATATATATATATATATATATATATATATATATATATATATATATATATATATATATATATATATATATATATTATATATATATATATATATATATATATATATATATATATATATATATATATATATATATATATATATATATATATATATATATATATATATATATATATATATATATATATATATATATATATATATGTTGACATACTCATCAGCAACCATCAGCAACCATCAAACCAGAAGACTGTCAACCGGATGTCAACCGACCGACAGACTTACTGTAAATTTTTAGATGACGTGTAGAGTTTGACATGACAGAGTCATTTCAGCTAGATGAAAGGCTGAGTCAACCTAAGGGACAAAAGCGCGAATCGATCTTGTAACCTCTCATTTGCGAGGTGAGAGAGAAACCAACCATCGTAATACAATCCCTTAACAAATACGAGACAATATATAAAACTCTAACAAAAATACTCTTTAATTTAAATACCCAAAACTATATTCTTTGTTAGATTAGCGAAAAAGAATAAACTTGGTACTAAAATACCAAATTCGGTACGAAATTAGTAACAATTTAGTACGAAAACAACTATTTTCATCCTTAAAAAGGTAGATAAATCTTAAAATAATGAGCAGGGAAAATGGATTAGGATTAGGAGCTTATAAACACCTGTCCTTTTCCAGAACAAAGAAATACGAAACTCAGATACGACGTTTAAGACGTCATTAAATGCTTCGTAAATTATGACGTCAGAAACTCTGTCGAGTGTTATAACCAATTATCAATAGTGACGTAAAATTACGTCATTAAATGCTTTCGTAAATTATGACGTCAGAAATATTGTTGAGTGTCATCAATAGTAACGTAGAATGATGTCATTAAATGCTTCTTAAATTATGACGTCATAAGCATTGTTGAGTGTCATCAATAGTGACGTAGAATTACGTCATTAAATTCTTCGTAAATTATGACGTCAGAAACATTGTTGAGTGTCATCAATAGTGAATGTAGAATTACGTCATTCAATTCTTCGTAAATTATGACGTCAGAAATATTGTTGAGTATCATCAATAGTGACATAGAATTACGTCATTAAATTCTTCGTAAATTATGACGTCAGAAATATTGTTGAGTGTCATCAATAGTGACGTAGAATTACGTCATTAACAAAATATGGAAGTGTTTGTATTCGATAATGACGTGTACTGTAGTTTAAATAATTTTCTTTAAAATGACGTTTAAAATGATAAATCCAAAACCTCAGTAATGATTTAGTTTGGCGTCATCATCTGTTTCATTAAAAATGACGTTAAAAGAGAGATTCTGCATTTATTTAGAAATGACGACGTAGTATATTGTCTAAAACTATTCATTAAATTATGACGTTAAGAATGACGTCAAGTAAATTTGGCAACGATGAAGTATATATATATATATATATATATATATATATATATATATATATATATATATATATATATATATATATATATATATATATATATATATATTATATATATTTTATATTTTTTATATATATATTATATATTATATATATATATATATATATTTATATTATATATATATATATATATATATATATATATATATATATATATATATATATATATATATATATATATATATATATATATATATATAATATTATATTGAGCTATTCAGTACGCTATAAAGTTAAGGATGACGTCATTTGAATTATTTTATTTAAAATGACGTCATTTGAATCATTTTATTTAAAATGACGTATATTTGAATTGTTTTATTTAAAAAAACACCATTTGAAAAGTTTTATTTTAAAATGACTTAATTTAAATTGTTTTATTTTAAAATGACGTCATATGAATTGTTTTATTTAAAATGAAGTCATCTAAATTGTTTTATTTTTAAATGACATCATTTAAATTGTTTTATTTCTAAAAGATGTCATTTAAATTGTTTTATTTCAAAATGACGTCATTTGAATTCAATACATTATTGCGTTATGATTGACGTCACTTAAATTTAGCATTGATGAAGTACGTCATCATAATTTTTTTTGCATTATCCTTTCAATAATAAATTATCATAAATTTAGTATAAATATACTAACTATTTCTTTTTCACCACTCACGGGTCTGGGGATATTGTGGGTGGAGCTTCCTCTTTTTTTTTTGTTTTTACATTCAAAAATACAGTTTTAGATGACGTCTCAAGGATAAAAAGCAGTGGAACTACTACACGAAACCCACCACTGATGAGACAATTGAGAAGTATAACCAATTTCGACTTCAATCTATTTTATCAATTATGATGTCATGAATAGTTTCTAATGCATCGTATGACGTCACGGACTACTGACGTCATTAATTTTCAAAATAGGGAGAAATAAGATAAGATAGAATAAGATAAAATAAAATAAAATAAAATAAAATAAAATAAAGTATAATATGATAAAGTAAAAGCAAGATAAAATATGATTATTTAAAATAATCCTTGAAAAGGGCTCTGCCCGTGAGTGATGGCTTTCAGTAAAAAAAAAAAAAAAAAAAAAAAAAAAAAAAAAAAAAAAAAAAAAAAAAAGATAAGATAAAATAAAATAAAATAAGATAGAATAAGATAAGATAAGATAGAGTAAGATTAAATAAGATAATATAAAATAAGATAAGATAAAGCAAGATAAAATAAGATAAAATAAGGCTATATAAAATAAGATTAGATAAACTAAGATAAGATAAAATAAGATAAAAATAAGGTAATATAAAATAAGATAAAATAAGATTAGATAAGAAATAATAAAGTAAAATAACATAATATAAAATAAGATAATATAAAATACGATAAAATAAAATTAGATAAGTAATAATAAAATAAAATAACAATTTAAAATAAGATGTTATAAAATAAGATAAAATAAGATTAAATAAGAAATAAAAAAAAATAAAATAACATAATTAAAAATAAGATAAAGCCTCAAGACATCGATGTAACAAATTTTTAATGAATAAAAACACCTGAAATTTTTTATTTTTGGGGGGGGTTTTGGTGTTTATGTGTGTGTGTGTGTGTCAATGAGAGGGGGGAATAGGGGAAGTAAGGGGGTTTAAACTTGGCCTTCCCCCTTCACGAATTTATTTAAACGAAGGAAAACTATTTTTATCAAGAAATTATGAAAGTATTTATTTATTTATCTTCTTAATCAGAAACTTA
This sequence comes from Armadillidium nasatum, assembly GCA_009176605.1. NCBI lineage: Eukaryota > Metazoa > Arthropoda > Malacostraca > Isopoda > Armadillidiidae > Armadillidium > Armadillidium nasatum. The sequence continues at coordinate 54,162 of SEYY01003236.1, forward strand.
TTGTCAAATTTGAACTTTGATATATTTTTAATACTTAATACAAAATTTCCTCCAAACTTTGTGTGTGTGTGTGTATGTGTGTGTGTGTGTGTGTGTGTGTGTGTGTGTGTGTGTGTGTGTGTGCTTGTGTATGTATGTATTATTTTCTTGCTGTCTCTTTATTTTTCTGTCACTCCCTCTGAATATATATATATATATATATATATATATATATATATATATATATATATATATATATATATATATATATATATATATATATATATATATATATATATATATATATATATATATATATATATATATATATATATATATATATATATATATATATATATATATATATATATATATATATATATATATATATATATATATATATATATATATATATATATATATATATATATATATATATATATTATATTTATTATTATATATTACTACTATTACTACTACTACTACTACTAATAATAATAATAATAATAAAAGCTCCGTTTACTCAGTAGTAGAGTACTCGCCTAGCAAGCGAGAGTGTCAGGGTTCGAGGCCTAGTTCTGGTGTCAGATGTGAGCTTTTCTCCCTTACGTTTAGCTCCGAATGACTCATTCGTTAAACGAGTACATTAGTGAGGTGTTCTTGTCACTGATGGGAAATAATCTCCACATCCGCGATTGGCCTGGGCAAGCGTATCCGACGTGGGTCCGTGAAACCCTGGGATCTTCCTCGAAAAGATCCCAATGCCAAGACGTAAGTCCTACCATGATGATGAAGATTACGAAGATCATTTAAATAATAATATTAATGATATTAATAAATTCTGGTTGATTTCATGTACTCACGTGACATTTCTTATAAGATATATATATATATATATATATATATATATATATATATATATATATATATATATATATATATATATATATATATATATATATATATATATATATATATATATATATATATATATATATATATATATATATATATATATATATATATATATATATATATATATATTATATTTTTATTTATTAATAATCCTAATTATATTAATATTATTAATTTGTAAGATTAATGTAATCTTGCAACTCGGTTAGAGAAAATACGACTTTGTAAAAAAATAAATAAATAAATAAATAAATAAATAAATAAATAGTAATTTAGTAATTTAATATTTTATTTTCAAAAATATAATTTTCAAATTCTTGTTTGTACCTGACGTTTTAACGCGCGGTAAAACACGGTAGTGAAATTTTTATTTTATTATTTAAAGATCTTATTCCAGTCGACGTTTTACCGCGTAGTAAAACATTCTATGCAATAGCTCATTTAAACTCCATCCAGGATAATTTGGGAGGGTTAAGGATAGGGGGGTGGGATGGTTCTGGAATTGTGATTCTGTTTTAAAAATCGGCTTACAACATTTGGTATTAGATTTGTCATTACAAAGGATCTCAAATATTGAAAAGAAAAAGGTTGAATTATTATTATTATTATTATTATTATTATTTATTATTATTATTATTATTATTATTATTATTATTATTATTATTATTATTATTATTATTATTATTATTATTATTATTATTATTATTATTATTATTATTATTATTATTATTATTATTATTATTATTATTATTATTATTATTATTATTATTATTATTATTATTATTATTATTATTATTATTATTATTATTATTAGTTATTATTATTACTGTTATTATTATTATTATTATTATTATTATTATTATTATTATTATTATTATTATTATTATTATTATTATTATCATTATTATTATTGAATAAATTGTAAGAAATTGAATAATTATTATTTTTATTTAAGCTATATAAATAACTTTATAAAAAATATTCAATAAAGAATAACTCATTTATAATGACGTATATGTATACAAAGGTAAACATCTACACGCACATTCATACACCTCAATCACTTATCAGTATATTCATTCATCCCTTTATTTATCTTTTCTTTCATACATTCATATAATTATACATTCAAAATGAAGAACTGGTAGGTAAAACAATTATATTGCCTCATTATTGAAAACTTTGGTATAAATTCAGAAAAGACATTTGCTTTTCCCCTCCCACTCTTTTCAACCCTCATCTCTCTCTCTCTCTCTCTCTCTCTTCTCTATCTCTCTCTCTCTCTCTCTCTCTCTCTCTCTCTCTCTTCTTATCTCTCTCTCTTCTCATCTCTCTCTTCTTATCTCTCACTCTCTTCTCATCTCTTTCTCTTTCTCTCTTCTCATCTCTTTCTCTCTCTTCTTATCTCTCTCTCTTCTCATCTCTTTCTCTCTCTCTCTTCTCATCTCTCTCTCTCTTCTCATCTCTCTCTCTCTTCACATCTCTCTTTTACACTCTTTCTCTCTCACTCTTCCTCTATCACGCTTTCCTTCCATACTCTCTTTCCATCCTTCCTCTATCTAATTCATACACTCTCTATCTTACTCTATTTTTCTCCCTCTCTGCCACTTTCTCTCTAGTACTCTCACAATGACATTATAAGAGAGAAAGAGCTTATTATCTTTTCCTTGTACTGAAATACGAAACTCACATTAAGCTGATGAAATGTCCTTGACACAAACGGAAGATGATGGAAAAAGACCTAATCATATTGCAATTTAGTATTGTATCAGATGACTTAAGGTAAATGTTGATTTGTATGTGAATGTGGATGTGGTTGATAGAAAATGTTTTTTTGTCATTGTTATTGTGTTTTATTATGTGAATTATTTGCTAATATAATTGAGGATATGGTTGCAAATGTTTTCGAATTTGGTTGAGGATATGGTTACGAGTGTTTGAGAATGTGGTAGAGAATATATTTGCAGATGTGGTTAATACTTAAACTACTTAAACTTATTCGCCTGCTTAAGTCTAGTCTCCTCTATGTTCACAACTACCTCTTCACTCTCCCTTGATATTACCATAATTTCTATTACCATACTTTCTAATTCTATTACCATAATTTTCTATTTATAGGGTTTTCTTGCATACTCTTAATAGCTGTTATTAATTTCCCAGGTATGCTGTACACTGGGTCTTTTCTAATACTCACCACAGGCTTTCTATTATCCTATCGAAAGCTTTTTCTTTCTTTCTTTCTTGTCTTACCGAATGCTTTTTCTAAGTCTATAAATGTCGCATTTGCATTCTTTTAGAATATCAAGTCTGTCGCGCTTCCCCTCTTCTAAAACAGTGCCGCCATTTTCTAATTTTATCTTCACCCTAATTTATTATTATTATTATTATTATTATTATTATTATTATTATTATTATTATTATTATTATTATTATTATTATTATTAT
>SEYY01003236.1:60000-62500 GCA_009176605.1 Armadillidium nasatum
TGTGTATATACATGTATATGTGACCTTATTTTCTGGGTCATTTAAAGTCCTATCCAATTTTTTTTATTATTGCGTGTAAGCATTTAAATGATCTCATTTTGTGTTTCTACTCTTATTTTCTTATCATTTTCATTTATTATCGTGAGATTGTTTTGACTCATATTATTGATTGTATTTATGTAATATTTTTATTTTTGGGAATTCCAAAAGTTTATTATTATTATTATTATTATTATTATTATTATTATTATTATTTTATTATTATTATTATTATTATTATTATTATTAATTTGCTTTCATAATTTTAAGTTCCTAACATAATTAATTAGTATAAAAATAAGTTTAAACATAAAAAAAAAAAAAAAAAAAATAAATATAATATATATATTATATATATATATATATATATATATATATATATATATATATATATATATATATATATATATATATATATATATATATATATATATATATATATATAAATAGGTTAATAGTTACGTGTTACATGTAATTGACTTTACGTAACAAATGTTACATTTGTAACGATTAAAGGTAATGCTTTATGCAATGTAACGATGTAACAGTAATGCTTCATGGAATGTAACGATGTAACGGTAATGCTTTGTGGAATGTAACAATGTAACGGTAATGCTTTATGCAATGTAACGATATTACGGTAATGCTGTATGCAATGTAACGATGTAACGGTAATGCTTCAAGCAATGTAACGATGTAAATGTAAAATGCTTTATGCAATGTAACGATGTAACGGTTTGGTTTTGTTATTATTCCCTAAATATTAAAATTGCCGACACTCGACGTTCGCTACAGTGGCATCTGCAGAAAAGGAAGGTAAATTTGAATTTAAAATGAAATTTCATGTATCTTATTCATTTAGAGAAAATAAAAAACTAAAATAAAAACTTGGCGATATATATATATATATATATTATATATATATATATATATATATATATATATATATATATATATATATATATATATATATATATATATATATATAATACTCGTATATCACCTCTGGTGGGCTAATGCCAGAAGACTTCCAATTTCCACTAAAATTGGGGAATAACAGGAACAAGGTCGATTAAAGGCCGACATGTCCCGATACACGATGTTTGAAAGAGTGCAAGTCAAAGGAAGTTTGGAAAACAGATAAAGGGAGTATGTTTCCAGACTTCAAAGGTAGAGTACATTTAAGACTGAGCATAGCGGTTAAGTCTTGGTCAGAGAGTTGGGCAGGGAAAGAATGAGACTTTAAAGAAAGACATGTCTCACGAGTTTATAAGACGAAAAGTCCAAATGTTTACCTTTTCAAGGGAAGCTGAATACAGGGGAGAAAAGCATCTCTGCAAAGAGAAGGAGCCTCAGAACACAAAATCCTTTAGAAGCCTGTTTAGAAAGTGAAGTAATGCGAGCTTTCTAAGAAAGATCACGAGAAAAAGAAACACCAAGAATAATAAGGAGAGATGAAGGTTTGAGTTGTGTGTTTTCGAAGAAGATGTCAAAGTTGTATGGAAGGTTTAGTCGATTAGAAAGATGGAGGAATTGAATTTTTGAGGCATTGATAACGACCATGTTTTCTCTGTCATAATTTTAAATACGAGAAAGATCAGAGGTTAGTTGCTCCAATGCCAAACTCCTTGAGTTAATTAACTGCTGTTAGAAAGGGAATCTTTCAAACAGGATGGAATGATGAAGGGTGGTGTCATCGTCACAGGAATGGATAGGTAATGAAGTAATAGAGAGTAAGTTATTAATAAAAAAAAAGTGTTGGAGATCCAGATCCCTGAGAGACAACACTATTAATAGATTTAAAGGAAGAACTGTGGCCGTCTACAACAGATGCTATAAAACTTAAAAGGACTTAAAAAGATATATATATATATATATATATATATATAATATATATATATATATATAATATATATATATATATATATATATATATATATATATATATATATATATATATATATATATATAGATAGATAGATAGATAGATAGATAGATAGATAGATAGATAGATAGATAGATAGATATATGGTGTAGGCATTAAAATGAATGAATGATTTAAATGTTGAACGGAACAAATGTACGAAATGAGAAGAAAAGATGGCTGACAAAGTATTCATTAATAATAAAAACTATTTTTCAAAGACTGAAGGAGAAATGATTTAAGATATTCAAAAACTCAGAATGAAAAAGACTAAGAAAACATTTAAGTAATTTGAAATTTATTTAAATCAAATAAATTTTAATTTCAATTATGCAAATTCTGAAACTTTTCGGAGGAGCTCAAAAATTTTTCATCTGAGTTCTTTTTTCTTAAAAAAAAAAAAAAAAAAAAAAAAAAAAAAAAAAATCGAATCTTTCTTCTATGACTGTATAAATAGTGGTTTAAATATCTGTTTTTACCTTTTTTACTTTTTTTATTTATTTTATTTTTTTTATTTTTTTTTTATTTTTTTTTATA
>SEYY01003236.1:67500-70000 GCA_009176605.1 Armadillidium nasatum
TTCTTCTTCTTCTTCTTCTTCTTCTTCTTCTTCTTCTTCTTCTTCTTCTTCTTCTTCTTCTTCTTCTTTTCTTCTTTTAACTTGAACCCTTGTAGTACATACATAAATAAGAGTAGATATAAACACTGTGATTATGAGATTATAACGTGTGAGGCTGAGATTGTGACTTGTTACTGTTGTGTCACAGACCCCGGGTCAAAAGGAACCCATAAGGAAACAAAATTTTTCTTATCTATAGACCGCCTAACCAACTTCTTTCACACCAAAAGGACAAACCTTATAAATAGTCTACCACTTACCATAATAAAACAATTTTACTTTTAAAAAAAAATGCGAAATAAACTTGTTTAACAAAACCAGTTAGGGTAATTCCTTCTAAAAAAAAAAAATAAATAATATATATATATATATATTATATATATATATATATATATATATATATATATATATATATATATATATATATATATATATTAATTATATTAAAATATTTTTTTTTTTTTTTTTTTTTTTAAATAATAATAATAATAATAATAATAATAATAATAATAATAATAATAATAATAATAATAATAATAATGAATAATAATAATAATAATAATAATAATAATAATATAATAATAATAATAATAATAATAATAATAATAAAGAAATGTTTGCAATCTCAGATTTCCCCCTAATAAGGACACCGAAAAATATCAGGTTGACAAGCATTAAAATAGCTTTTTCTGAAAGGCTCTACCTAACCCCCTAACCCCCTAACCCCCTATTAAAGACAAAGATTTGGGGGAGAGGAAGAATTTGAGGAAGGGCTTGTTAGCTGGAGGTGAGGGATGAGAGAGGAGGAAGGGGGGGTAGAGAGGGAGAGGAAACTGGACCTAGGAATAAATTTTCTTGGGAAAACCTTTGATTTATTATAAGCTCTTTTTTCTGGATGGGGGGGGGGGAGATAAATCACGTTGATACCTGAGCCCTAGTTACCGTATATATATATATATATATATATATATATATATATATATATATATATATATATATATATATATATATATATATATATATATATATAATATATAATATAATATATATATATGATGCTTCCGAGATTTTTTTTTATACATTTTTTTTTTTTTAATTAAGGGTTCACATCTCCCTATTGGAGAAGAAGGAATTTTTCTAGGTAGTATATACCTAGGATCCCCAAGTGGGATCGAACCGGCTCCCTCAAGCACGTGAGTCAATCACTCTACCGTTTGAGCCACGGTAGACACAATTTCACAGTTTACTCCTGACGCTATGCTAATTTCATGTCTAAATCTTTTCCATGGCGTTCTCCCTTGGAAATTCAATATTTAATAACAGTTTAGAATTAATATATCATTTTTACATCTGAAATCATTCCTTGCCTCTACACTGCAAAATTTGTCCCAACGAATCGTTGTGACAAGTGTCAAAAATGTTGGTAAAATTTTCAATAGAGAAAAGACATGTTAATCATAAGAAAGTCGCTTCACCGATTTATTTTCTAATAATTTAAAAATTTTGTTAACATTTTTGTAACATGTCCCAACGATTCGTTAGGACAATTTTTTGCCTTTCCGATCGCATGTATGATTCCCAAGAAGTTTCCCTACTCAATTTGTCAATTGTCGAGGTTTGTAAAGTTTCATTAAAAAAAATGCTATATGACCTGTCAATTTCAAATTCTGTTTGACTTTAACAAATACGTCTGTTAATTTTGTTTGGTTTCATTTAGAGACAGTCATTTTTTCTGTCCATTCGTGAATTTTCCAAACATATTTCACCTCGTTTTTCCAGTGCTACTCTTAGTTTTGGTGTTCTTGTGGACAGAGTACGAGTCTACACTCCATATGTCAATCTATTTGTAAACATTGTCCAAAAAAACTATTAAAAAAATTATGTTTTATAAAGTTATGAAAAAATATTCCATTCTATAACAGATCGAAGAAAATAGAAGAGAAGGTGATGTTTTTTTTTTTTTGTAAGAGAAAGAGGAGTGATGAGTACAAGGAGTTCTCTTCAAAGGAGGGGTTATACGAACGGAAATGTCTTTAGATTTGATTCATATCATTACCGACATTGATACCATGATCGATATTATTGTAAAGACATCGATATTTCACGATATCGCTATCGATGCCATTCCTCTGTCTGAATGATATTATGACGGTATCGATGTGACTAAACTATTCAGTAAGTTTCCGTTTTTAAAAATGAACTTATTTGAGGGTCTAATCTTTATGTTAAACGCGTACTCCATGCAAGGAGAAATCACACTTACGCTCAAATCACGAAACTCATATGAAACTTTTATTTTTCTTTCTAATAATAATAATAATAATAATAATAATAATAATAATAATAATAATAATAATAATAATAATAATAATAATAATAATAATAATAATAATAATAATAATAATAATAACGATGATATTTATATATATCCAGCCTCTTTTATATTTATCTCGTTACCTGC
>SEYY01003236.1:80000-82500 GCA_009176605.1 Armadillidium nasatum
CCTTAGAAGCAACTTACTGGAAAGTTCCCATCCTTGAATAGGAAAATACCCGTGAAATGCAAACTCTTTTGTTAGTGAAATGAAATGATTGTAAGGAATTCGTCTCTTAATTGCTTATCTTTTTCTTTTTTCTTTTTTTTTTTTTTTTAATATCAACGAAGGCTTGAACAGTTCATTTTGTAAATTTAACTCCTCTAGTACTTTTTAACCACATTTGACTTATTTCGACTTAACATAAACAACAAATTGTCTTGGAAACCACAAATCACAACGTTTTTAAAGGTGGCCTCGAAGAAGTCGTGTGATTCTGCTCAGATTGATGCATTTTTCCTTCCGAACAATTTCCCAGTTATATTAATGGTTTTATCCGCATTTGTACAGTTTATAGTTCTCATATTTGAAGGGTGGAGGGGAGGGAGTTCTGATTCCACCCTCCTTTCCTCCATTTGGATAGTACTGAGTCTAAGCCTAAAAGTCTAATAAACCTTTCACTAATCTAAAATTCTTTCAAACTACTTTGACACTTTTTTTTGCGACGTGACGTTGGTGCTTCGTTTTTTTCTATAAGTTCTAACTAAAACGGAAGGAGTTCGAGGGAGTTGACTTATCATGTTCCACCAACACTGTTTCGCCCCCTTAATAGCACAAGGGATTGTTTTCTTACATTTGAATTTTGTGTGAAATATTGAAAATCCCTGGTTTGCTAGACCTGTTTCCATGCCTCTTTCCATTCATCTTTCTCCTGAGGATCTCGCTACTATATCATCTATTTTTCCTGCTGTATTTAATCTTACTCTCTCTCTTTAAAGTCTCTGTTTTCTCTCAACTGAGAGATTTGTTTTATGCTTGGGATTGGGTGGGTTTTAATTAATTATGTAATTATATCCCTTCCTAGAAAAGGGGTTCTTGGGTGGTGGTAACTTTCAAAAAAAATTTAAAAGAAAACATTTTTTATTTTTATAAATGTAAAATCAAATAAGAATTACAAAAAGAATCTATTTACATAAAAAAAACTTCAGGAAAAACAAAAAATGTGAAAAAAAATCAAGACAAGGAAAAAAAAAATAGAAAAATTCCCCAACCACTCCCCCCATTAATCCCCTTTATCCCTTCTCCCTTTTTCTATTTCTCTCCTTCCCCATCTACCTCTTCGTCAACGAAAACAAGCTGCCAAATTTTCCTTATCAAATTGTCTCCTGAAGTGAAGCTATAAAGTTCTCTATAAAATTCTCTTAAAGTTCTTTATAAAGTTCTCTCTCTTAAAGATCTGAAACACTCCTTATCCTGAGTTAAAAAAAGATTTCCGGTTCTACTGTCTTGAAACGTAAACTGATTTATAAGATAAGTTTTATGACTTAAATTTTCAAGAAAATTACTTAAAATTTCAAGAATTATGGTTTATGATTTTAAGATTGTCTTGATTAGTCTTTTAAACTGTTTGTAAAGAACATCAGATTAGGAAAAATATTTTTTATTTTGCTTTAGGAATATTAAGATTAATAAAATGTCAAGATTAGGAGTTAAGTTTTAAAGATTTTGACTTGAAATCTGTCTTTAAAATTTAAGATTAAAAGTTAAGAGTAAATGATTAAGCAAAGAATTTTGAAATTTTGTCATAGAAATATTAGGACTATTTTAAATTTCAAGATTACTGACTTAAGATTTTAAGAATTATGACAAGATTTTAAATTAAAGTCATGACTTGGGCATTATCTTAAAAAATTAAGACCATATTAGGAATTTATAAGACTAAGAGAAGTTTATTGAAATTTTGTGACAAATGAATGCTAAAATTATTTAAGATTATGACTAAAGATTTTAAGAATTTTTATATGGACTTGAGATTATAAGGTTATGCATTGATTTTTATCTAAAAAATTTAAGATAATATATTTAGAATGTTAGATATGAAATCTTGTCTAAAGAATTTAGTATTAATTTAAGTTTGTTTTAAGAATGCTCTAAAATATAAGCCAAAAGAAAAGGTTTTTAAGGCGAAAAAATGAACATATATTTTTCTTTCTTTTTAGAAAAAAATGACGATAAAATTTTATTTTTTAATTAATAATTAAATAAAATAAATAAATAGTTAATCCACTATATAATATTATGCTTATAAAATTAAAAATAATATATATATATATATATATATATATATATATATATATATATATATATATATATATATATATATATATATATATATATATATATATATATATATATATATCGTCTCATCAACTCTCTCTCTCTTACACCTAACTCTCTCTAATCTCTTCCTGCCAGTCGAATTGTTGCGTCACCCTCTCTATTCTATCGCTATTACAATTGATACTGCTCTTCTAAACTCTCACGTCGCATACCTCCTCCATTGAGAAGAGCTAGTGCGACACGCCTTTCTACATAGTCTCATCCTTTCTATGTCCAACAATCCAACCCCAGACTTAACCACTATACTCAGTCTTACATATACTCTACGGGTAAAGTCTGGAACACACTT
>SEYY01003236.1:87500-102500 GCA_009176605.1 Armadillidium nasatum
ATTGTCGATGATTATCTCGTTAAAAGAAATTAAAACTGTAAACTGAAGTTTCGGAATTATTATTTTACGATTTCAGCGCTGAATTTGTAATTTTCCAGCGCTATTCATTTTCATTTATTTTTTCTTTTCTAAATTGAAGCCAAAATGGTAATTAATAATTTAGAAAATTATTTTCGAATTAAAATCGATGAGGTATCTCATTAAAATCAGTTAAAAAAGTTAACTGAACATGAGGAGGTTAAATATTTCAAAATTCGCGCCAAATTTGGAGGCATACTTTCAAATTTTCGCGCGTTTTATTTATTTATTTATTTATTTTATTTTTTTTTAAATGTTCCTCAGGGTAAATGTTATTTTATTTTATGATATTTTTGAAAGTATTTCACGCACTTCTTAACCAATAATTTTATTGAAAATTTTAAAAATAAATAAAATTATGACATGCTAAGCATTTCACAGCTTTTAACGTACTTCCCTAAGACGACAAATCTTGTTACATTTCACATCTGCTTCTTATACTATATATATATATATATATATATATATATATATATATATATATATATATATATATATATATATATATGCGGCGGCAAGAGAGGTCAGAAGAGCAGTGTCCGTTATAATAATCTAAAATTTTTAGTTGTCACTTTTAGTACAACTAAAAGTGACCTGGCAACTAAGGGATCGCCACCGTTGGTCACTCTCCATTCAATCACTTTGCGATTTATGCCCAGTAGAGGATTCCTGCATCGCTCTGGACGGCGCTACGTACTTCCCATATAAATTCATATAAACGGTATATATATATATTTATATATATATATATATATATATATATATATATATATATATATATATATATATATATATATATATATATATATATATATATATATATATATATATATATATATATATATATATATATATATATATATATATATATATATATATATATATATATATATATATATATATATATATATATATATATATATATATATATATATATATATATATATATATATATATATATATATATATATATATATATATATATATATATATATATATATATATATATATATATATATATATATATATATATATATATATATATATATATATATATATATATATATATATACAGAAAAATTAATGAGATTTAAGAAATTTCTCTTTAGTTTATTTTGACAGGTTCTCGATATACAATTTTTTATTTTTTTTTTACTTACATTTTTAAAAACCATTTTTTTATTTATTTTTTTTTTATTTTTTATTTTTTTATTTTTTTATTTTTTTAATCTTCGAAAATTTTCTATTAATTTATTGACAAGATCGGTAATGTATTACGCTATCTATTAGACTACCTTTTGTATCTGACTTCCCAAATAATCTAACTCACACCAGTAAATCTCAAAAAAAATTACTTTAATATATATATATATATATATATATATATATATATATATATATATATATATATATATATATATATATATATATATATATATATATATATATATATATATATATATATATATATATATATATATATATATATATATATATATATATATATATATATATATATATATATATATATATATATATATATATATATATATATATATATATATATATATATATATATATATATATATATATATATATATATATATATATATATATATATATATATATATATATATATATATATATATATATATATATATATATATATATATATATATATATATATATATATATATATATATTATATATATATATATATATATATATATATATATATATATATATATATATATATATATATATATATATATATATATATATATATATATATATATATATATATATATATATATATATATATATATATATATATATATATATATAATATATCCTTCACTGAAGTGTAAAACATTTTAAATCAAATGTACAGTTTTTATTTTATTAAAAGAGCTTTTATAAAATTGGTTCAGTTAATAATATGGATTTCCCAATAAGAATTTTAATATTATTATGATTATTATTATTATTATTATTATTATTATTATTATTATTATTATTATTATTATTATATATTATTTTTATTTTTATAGCTATTATTAATATTATTAGTTGTTTTGTTTTTATTAGTATTCTCAATATTACAATTACTATTTTTTAGTATCATTATTATTATTGTTGTTATTATTATTATAATATTATTATTACTATCATTATTATTATTATCATTATAATTCTTATTTTTATTATTATTTTTGTTATTAGTACTAATATTATTATTATTATTGTTATTATTATTATTATTATTATTATTATTATTATTATTATTATTATTATTATTATTATTATTATTATTATTATTATATTATTATTTTCATGGCTCTTATTATTATTTTTTGTTAGTTATTATTATTATTATTATTTAGTATTACTATTGTTGTTTTTGTCATTATTTTTACCTTTTTGCTAATATTATTGCCGTTATTATCATTATTATTATTATTACAACATATGTAATAATAATAATAATAATAATAATAATAATAATAATAATAATAATAATAATAATAATAATAATAATAATAATAATAATAATAATAATAATAATAATAATAATAATAATAATAAATATTTTCAGCATATATCTTAAGGCTAAAAATCACCTCGAGCAAAAACTATTTATCGAGTGATAAGATTTTAAAATTGAAAATTCTTTTCATTTCCTCTCTCTCTCTCTCTCTCTCTCTCTCTCTCTCTCTCTCTCTCTCTCTCTCTCTCTCTCTCTCTCTCTCTCTCTTTCTCTCCTTCTCTCTTCCTTTCTCTCCCCCTCTCCCCATATTTTTTTATCCCTTTATCTGGATTTATCATTGAGTGCTAAACTGCTAATGAAGAAGTTCAGAGGCCACTCTCACCCAACCCCAACTTCAGATATACCCCACTTTCTTACTCACCACACACAGACGAACGCATAGACCTGCATAATGAATTGCAATCTTTTATCACTTTTGAGGTGGTGTATCATCTGAAAACTTCGAAGACACTTGGAGGAGATGCTCCTCATTCACCCTTGTCAACTCTTCTTCCCATCATCGCCTGGGTATTAGGGTCACTACGAGGATGAAGTTGATGAAGACAGAACTTTTGGCTGGTTTGCTCTGCGTGCATGGTCTTTTTCTCAACATTCGCTTGTCTTTATTTTAATTTCCACTTCTTTTAACACTATCCATCTCTTCCTTTACACCTCTGCTTTTGTTATTAACAGAAACTAGGTGGTTGAATGATTAGAGAGAAAGATGGATGTGTTGTTTATGATGATTTCATTCTCATATCTCTAATTTGGAGTCTTATCAAATTACTAGTAGATTCATTTATTGTGTTTATTTATCTCCAAATATCTACAGATTATTTCTAATTTTTCTGCTATCTAAATTTAATAATAGAGAACATTTACTGCATTTATTCACCGTATTAACCGTTACCCCACCAGTAAAGACTATCTTCTAGTTGTCAAAGGTAAGCTGGTGAACAGTTATCATTTCTAAACTCCCAGCATAACATTGAGCACTGTGTTTGCTTGTGGTAGCTATAAAACAAATTTGTCATTACAGATTCTTTTAATTTGCTTAAAAATGGAGTCGAATTTTGATATGGAGATGATAAGAGATATTTTTTGGGGGGAATTTTCTAAACTACTTATACTTCTCTTTCTTCTCTTAATCTCTTTCCACCATTGGTCACATAAAATCACTTTCTTATCTCTAAATCCTCTCCTATATTTTCAAGTCATCGGAAGAGAAAACCCAACCCTTTCCCTTAAAAAAAAAAAAATAAAAAAAAAAAAAAAAAAATAAAAAAAAACTAACTAACAAACAGTGGTTAAACTCAGCGTGTTCTAATACTATTCGCTGCAAGGATGATGGGTTTCAGGAATTTCCTTTGTCTTCAAACTCAAGAACCTCATCCTCTTGTCATATATATATATATATATATATATATATATATATATATATATATATATATATATATATATATATATATATATATATATATATATATATATATATATATATATTAGAGTATGTACGTTTGTGTGTGTGTGTGTGTGTGTGTACAATGCAATATTTAGTACATTTAGTTCAGAAATTATGTTGAAAGTTGAAATGAAGCTTCCTGATAACATCTGCTAAAACAATCTAAAACTTTCAACAAACAGTCGAGAAAAGATACCAAATATTTACTGCTTAAAAATCCTACTCTTAAATAAAGTAATGGTACATTACGTATTTTTATTACTACAAAAATGAAATGTTTGAAGGAGGGTAAGTTGGAGAAAAGATGGATTTTAAAATAAGATATAGTGATGATATATATATATATATATATATATATATATATATATATATATATATATATATATATATATATATATATATATATATATATATATATATATATATATTATATATATATATATATATATATATATATATATATAATTCAGATTGATGTATAAAAATAACCTTCATTATAAATCTAAAACATATTTCATTGACTTTTATTACGAAAAGAAAAGAAAACTGTAAAAAAAAGAACTTCACCACTTCATAAGTGTTTTGATGTTAATAGTGTAACTTTTGGTATATTGAGAAATGTTCAAAAACGTGACCAACCTTTATTTGCTAACACACACACACAATATATATATATTATATATATATATATATATATATATATATATATATATATATATATATATATATATATATATATATATATATATATATATATATTATAAATACCTCTGGTGGCCACAGGACAGTGGCCTTCTAAATTTTCCACCAGAGTTAGGGAAAAAGTCGAAAATCTGGTCAAGTTAAAAGCCGACATGTCCCCATACATTACGTTTGAAGGTGTGTAAGTCATAGGAAGTTGGGAAAATAGATGAAGGGAGTGTTTACCAAACTTTACCAGTAGAGTACATGTAAGATTGAGCATAGCCGGTTAAGTCTGGGGTCAGAGAGTTGAACAGAGAAAGAGGTTAGACTGTGTAGAAAGGCGAGTCTCTCGGGCACTCTTCAATGGAGGAGGTATGCGACAAGAGAATTCAGAAGAGCAGTGTCCATTGTAATAGCGATAGTTTAGAGAGAGTGACCCAACAATTCTAACGGGCAGAAAGAAGTTTGGAGAGAATTTGTGAGAGTGGAAGAGTTGATAAGACGAAAGGCATAGACTGTACCTATTCCAGGAGAGCTGTGTGAGTGGAACCACCTCAGATGTGTAATGTGTACACCATATACGTACGTATGTATGTATGTATGTATGTATGTATGTATGTATGTATGTATGTATGTATGTATGTATGTATGTATGTATGTATGTATGTAGGTATGTATGTGATTTTGTAACTGATTCAAAATAGACTTGTCAAGAAAGTCGACTGGCTGTGTGTGCCAGTGTGAGTCCGTACGTATGTATTTACGTACGTGTATGTGTATGTGTGAGTGCGTGTTAAAACAGAAAAAGGATTTGTTGATATATTTTAAATCTTTACATAATTGAAAGGTACAAATCGAGTCTCTATTCTTGAAATATCCATTCACAAATGAATTAAGCCTAAAATCAATGTTAAAAATAGTTTTTTTTTAAATAAATAAATAAATAAAATAAATAAATAAAAGAATAAATAAGTAAATTTATGAATAAAATAAATAAAACTTGCAGTTAAATTTTGGTTGCATTTTATACAGAGTAAATATGAAAGAAACACTGGTTCAAGAGATTGTCAAACCATTTTTGTATAATCTCTTTTAATTGGTTGACGATTAACTGAATTTGAAACGTGCTTTGTGATTGGTTGGAGGAATCATCTGTTCATTTATTTTCCTATTTTAAGCCATATTCTATTTATACAAAAAAGGTGTATATATATATATATATATATATATATATATATATATATATATATATATATATATATATATATATATATATATATATATATATATATATATATATATATATATATATATATATATATATATATATATATATATATATATATATATATATATATATATATATATATATATATATATATATATATATATATATATATATATATATATATATATATATATATATATATATATATATATATATTATATAATATATATAATATATGGTAAACTTTTGTTATGCTTCTTTTGGAGATAGTAGTTTCCTTTTTATATTTTCTCCTTTAAAATATTTTTTACGAGTTTTATGAGGCCTGGAGAGCAAATTTAAAAGTTCCGAAAACGCTTGCTTGACTTTTTTAATTTTACTTGTTGAATTTTAGATTTATTTTTGAAATAATATATATATATATATATATATATATATATATATATATATATATATATATATATATATAATATATATATATATATATATTTATATAAAATTTATTATTTATTTTTTATAATTTTTTTAGGAGAATGATAAAAAAAGTTAATAAAAATATTAAAATTTCAACAAAACTTAAAAAATTTGGGCTTTGATGTTAATGACTAAACAATATTAAAATATTTAACTACATTTCTAATGTGTTAAAAAATTAACACAAGGAAAAAGCTTTTAAAAACGTTAACACATGTAGATAACGTGTTAATGAGTTAACACGTTAGTACAAGCAGATGACGTGTTAATGAGTTAACTCTTTAGTACAAGCGGATGACGTGTTAATGAATTAACGCGTTAGTACAAGCAGATGATGTGTTAATGAGTTAACTCTTTAGTACAAGCGGAATGACGTGTTAATGAATTAACGCGTTAGTACAAGCATATGATGTTCTAATGAGTTAGCTCTTTAGTACAAGCGGATGACGTGTTGATGAATTAACGCGTTAGTACAAGCAGATGATGTGTTAATGAGTTAACTCTTTAGTACAAGCGGATGACGTGTTAATGAATTAACGCGTCAGTACAAGCAGATGACGTTCTAATGAGTTAACTCGTTTAATACCAGCAGATTACGGTCATCCCATTAACACAAGCATATGGATTGCTAGCATAAGTAGATGACGTGGTAATATGTTAACACATTTATATGACGTGTTAACACGTTAACACATTAACTCGTTAAAACTAGCATATTATGTGTTAAGTAACGCAAGAATATGTCGTGTTGCTCTTAAAATCGAGTTGTTTTAGATAAAACTTTCCAAGAAAAATAAAAAAATATTTTATAATTAAATTTACAAAAAAAAAAGGATATAATATTAACAAGATAAAAAAAGTCAAGTTTGTTTGAAAAAGTTAAGTAAAATGTTTTTAATTTTCTTTCCAATTGGAAAGAAAAAATTTTTTACTTTTCTTTATGTAATTGAAAATGAAGTAATTGAATCTGTTTCGCAAAGTGTTGACAGATGTTATCGAAAATAAAAATTTTGAATTTTTCTATCTTTGAATTTTTCTTTTTTTTAATTTTTTTAAAAATTTTTTTTCCTATCTATTTAAAAAAATAATAATAATACGAATGAAAAATAATAATAATAATAATAAAAACTAAAAGAAATTACAAATAAAACAAAAATTAAACGAATTAAAAGTAAAAAAATAAAAAAAGTAAATAAATTAAATATAAAACAAATTAAAACCAAATAAGTATTGAAAAAATAAAGATAAAATTTGAAAAATAATGTAATCCAAAATAATCCTTTATATATAAAATAAAATAGATATATTGCTATGAACAATGATTGGAAGCACTTGACATGGCCTTTGGGGGAGGGGGGTTGAAAAAAGAGGGGAAAGGGAGGGAGAAAGGAAAAGGGAAGGGAGGAGGTAGAGGGGAAGGAGAGGTGGATGACTGGTATTTTGAAAATATTTTAGGATTAAAATGACTTAAATTGAAGATTTTAAATCGGCAGTACATTAGCTATATTTTTGTGCGAAGCTCCTCCCATTTTTTCGGAATATCAGAAATTGAAAAGAAATAGAATTTATTTTTAAATTTGAGGAACAGCGAAATTTTTTGTTTTGCTTTTTTTTTATTTTCATTTCAGTTTCAATTTATTTTAAATTTTCATTTTAGTGATTATATATAATATATATATATATATATATATATATTATATATATTATAATATATATATATATATTATATATATTATATATAATATATATTATATATATATATATATATATATATATATTATAATATATATATATATATATATATATATATATATATATATATATATATATATATATATATATATATATATATATATATATATATATATATATATATATATATATATATATATATATATATATATATAATATATTTATATATATTATATATACAAAAATATTTGGGATTATTTTTAATTCAGAAATATTTACTTTTTTTTAATAAATTTAGAACTTTATATATATTTTTTTTTATTAATTGTGAAATATTATTCTTTTATTACTTCAAAAATATTCTCATTCAAATTTTAAATAAATTTAGAAATATTTATTGTTTTTTTTTTTTATAAATTAATTAGCATTTGTTTTATTTTTTTATAACTTCAAAAATAAAAAAAAAAAAAAAAAAAAAAAAAAATAAATATTTTAAAAAAAAATTTTTTTTGTATATATAATTTCAGAAACATCTGGTTTTAAATAATTTTCATTTTTATATAATTTATATAATTTAAATTTATTTTATTTTTAATTTTATTAATATTTTCTCTATTTTAATATATTTTCCTCTTAAATTTTGTGCATTTTCCCTCACTACTTTCGATTCATTTCTTTCCTCATTTTCCTCTGTCTTTTCCTTAGTGATTTCGTTCGATCTTTTGTTTGTTTTCCTCAGTACTATTAGTCCGTTTCTTTCCTCAATATGCCTTCCTCTTTCCTCATTCCTGTTGGCTTGCTTTTTCCCTGAAAGCTTCGATTATATCTCTTTCTTCAACATTTTCGTAACTGTCATCTTTCCTCAGTACTTTCGGAAGGTGTTTTTCTTAAATGCTTTCGAACATTTCCTTTCCTCAATGCTTTCAGTCTGTTTCTCTCTTTAATTCTTTCAACCCTTCTCATTTCTTATTGCTCTCACTTTGTCTTTTTCTTCATTGCGTTACTTGTTTCTTTCCTCAATGCATTCCTCAATATCTCTTTCTTAAAAAGCCATTGGTATGTCTATTTCCTCAATGTTTTACATCAATTTCTTTCCTCATTGATTTCGTTCTTTCTCTTCCCTCAATGATTTCTCTCTGTGTCTTTCCGCAATGCTTTTAGTCTTTCTCTTTCTTCAATAATTTCGTTCTGCCCCTTTCTTCTGTGATTTTATTCTGCATATTCCATCCTTCTCTTTCCTCTCTTTCCTCAATTCTGTCGGTCTTCCCCTTTCTTAATTGCTTCCAGCTTCTCTCTTTCCTCAACTTTCCTTTTCCCCCCAAAAAAAAGGTCGAATTGTGAATTAAAGTTGAAGAAAGGAAGTTAAACACACTAGAAATGAAGTTACGAGAAGAACATCTGCGACCCGATCGGCTCTACGAATAAGGATCAAATTTAAAAGTTTTAAAAAAGTTTTAACTAATTTGAGGTGTTATTTATTAGGGATTCTTTTTGCTCTTATTATTTATTGCTTCTTCTTCTCGCTCTCTCTTTACCTAAGACTCTCTTTCTATTTTCTGTCTGTCTGTCTGTCTGTCTGTCTGTCTGTCTGTCTGTCTGTCTGTCTGTCTGTCTGTCTGTCTGTATCTGTCTGTCTGTCTATCTGTCTGTCTGTCTGTCTGTCTGTCTCTCACCTCCTTATTTACAACAGATTATCTTCACTCGTATTTTTTTATTTACTTCTCTCTCTCTCTTTTCACACTCTCTATCTTTTCCTTTCTCTATTTTCTTTCTTCCTCTTCTTTTCTGGGTTCTCTCCTTTCCTCCTCCTCTCTCTTTCTCTTTTCTTTTAGTATCTCCCTTTATCTTATCAACTCCTTCTTTCTCCCTCTCTTATTTATTAGGGGTTCTCTTTACTCTTATTTATTGATTCTACCTTTCTTCCTCTTTCTCTCTCTTCCTCTTCCTCTCTCTTTTTCTCCGTCAAGTCATTTTTCTCTTTTCAAATCTCTCTTTACTATTTATCTCTTATTTTTCCCTATTTTTAATTTCATTCTCCCCCCTCCCCGCTCTCTTATTTTTCTTGTCATTTCTTTCCGTCTCTTTATGTATTTTTTCCTCTCCCTTTTATCTGTCACACTCTTTCTTTCTATCTCTTGCTCTGTTGACCTCTTTTTCCGATTTCTCACATCTCCTTTTTACCTTTTCTCTTTCTCTCTGCGTCTCCCTGTTCCTATCTTTTCCCCCTTTTTCAACTTTTCTTCCATATCCTTCTTTCACTCTCTCTCTATATATATTCAGTAAATATCCACTCCTCTTCTGAATTATCACGTCTCTTCTCATCTTCCCTCTTTCTATTGGTAAATTATCGCCTTTCTTTTATTACTTTATCTCCCGCAACATTATTTTATTTTCACTCTTTCCATATCTCTCTCTCTCTGATTTTCTCAGAAATTTTTAGTATCCTCTTTCATAAGTTATAAATACTCTTCTGTCCCTTTTCATTGCCCATTTACACTCTCTCTCTCTCTCTCTATCTATCTCTATCTCTCTCTCTCTCTCTCTCTCTCTCTCTCTCTCTCTCTCTCTCTCTCTCTCTCTCTCTCTCTCTCTCTCTCTCTCTCTCTCTCTCTGCCAACTATTCCTTTCTGAGCTCTCCCGTATGCCATTTAATATTTTATTACTGGCATTTATATCTGCTTACGTACCGAAGATGTTCGGACAAAAATGTATACATTGTAAAATGTTTATATATCCTTAAAGGAAAAATGTAATACATTATTGAAAATTTCCTGTAGCTGAAAAGGGGCTCTTTTTATTATTATTATTATTATTATTATTATTATTATTATTATTATTATTATTATTATCTATTATTATTATTATTATTATTATTATTATTATTATTATTATTATTATTATTATTATTATTATTATTATTATAACTATCGTTATTATTTTAAATCTTCTTCTTCTTCCTATAGCTATTATTATTATTTTTATTATTATTATTATTATTATTATTATTATTATTATTATTATTATTATTATTATTATTATTATTATTTATTATTATTATTATTATTATTATTATTATTATTATTATTATATTATTATTATTATTATTATTATATATTATTATTACTATTATTATTATTGTTATTACTATAATTCTCAGGTGGTAAATAAGACTATTATATTATTATATATATATATATATATATATATATATATATATATATATATATATATATATATATATATAATATATATATATATATATATATATATATATATATATATATATATATATATATATATATATATATATATATATATATATATATATATATATATATATATATATATATAATATATATATATATATATATATATATATATATATATAATATATATATATATATATATATATATATATATATATATATAATATATATATATTAATATATATATATATATATGGTTGAACGAAGAAGAGTTTGAAACCATTAGGAAGAGAAAGGAAACAGGACAATAATAGAAAAAGATTTAGAAAAAGAAAAGTCGGAGGAATTTAAAAGAGATTTAAAACACTCTCAGAAGTGGCCAAAAATTGAAAGGAAAAAAAAAAAAAAAAAGAAATTGCTGATTTTGCAAAAAATCAACTCTCGAAGAATTCTCAAAAAAAAAAAAAAAAAAAAAAAAAAATTTAAATACTATCTTTTTTTTCTCTCTCTATCTTTTACTTTGGAAATTTAAAGAAAATTAAGAATAACTTATTGATCACTTATAACAATTTAAAAGAAAAAAAAAAAATTTTTTTTAAAGCCCCCAAAAAAGAGTAATGGTCTTTAGTAGAAATGGTTTTGATATAAGTCAAAATAAGTTGATTTTACTTCTCCCTGAAAAAGGTTTTCACCCTGCCAGTGGGACCAGCATAATTCGCCATCTTCTCTTAAAAGTCCCTCTCATAGAGTGCTCTTAAAGATCATGTTTTTCGGCTCGTTGGTTTCAGTGCCAGTCCTTGAGTTTTATTAAAACTCCCAGGGAGAGTTTTGACCCTTTCAGTGGGACTAGTACCTTCTCCATCTGACCTCTAAACACTTTCTCAAAGAACTCTCTAGAAGGTCATGCCTTTCGGAGATGTGGTTTCCCATGCTGGTCCTGGAATTGTTACAAGCAGTAAGCAATAATAATAGGGCCGAGGGCCGAGGGCCGGGTTTCTGGTACTGTCGCCTTTGCTTTTGACTCTCCTCGCTTCATCCAACTCTGTCAACTAATCCAAATTCTTCTCTTCTCTTCTCAGTGTTCTATCTGATGCTTCTTTCATCTTTCTTTTCCCATCTGTTTTTAAGTTCGTCCTCTCTTGACGACAGCCGAATCATACATTTACTTGAATTCTTGTAACAAAATAATTCGTGCAACCATGACACTTGAATTATCTAATTTCGTGAAAAGATATTTTATTCGGTGAACGAAACATCCAACATTATTCGTTTCTTAGCATGTTTAGTTGCATATTTTACGGCAAATAATCTGAATAAAAATTTAAATAATAATAATAATAATAATAATAATAATAATAATAATAATAATAATAATAATAATAATAATAATAATAATAAGAAAAAGAAGAAGAAGAAGAAGAAGAAGAATTATTATTACAGGAAATTTTCAATAATGTATTTCATTTTTCCTTTAAGGATATAAAAACATTTTACAATGTATACATTTTTGTCCTAATAATAATAATGATAATAATGATGATAATAATTATAACGGTAATGGTAATAATAATAATAATAATAATAATAATAATAATAATAATAATAATAATAATAATAATAAAAGAATAATAATAAAAATAATAGCGATAATAATAATAATAATAATGATAATAGTAATATGGATAATAATGATAATGATAATAATAATATGGATAATAAAAATAAAAAATAATAAAATAATAATAATAATAAATAATAATAATAATAATAATAATAATAATAATAATAATAATAATAATAATAATAATAATAATAATAATAATAATAATAATAATAATAATAATTAATATACACTACGTCAACATTTTAATTTTTAACACTGAAAACAAAATTTCTTTTCCAAGTTCTCAAAGTCTTTGAAGACAAAGGAAAACTTTTTGGAAAAAATGAGAAAACAAAACTAATTTGTGTATTATTATTTTAAACTTATGAAAAATTTTATTATTATTATTGTTATTATTATTAATAATATTTTTATTATTTTTATTATTATTATATTTTATTTATTACTATTATTATTATATTATTATTACTAATTCATTTTAGTATTATTATTATTATTTATTATTATATATTATTATTATTATTATTATTATCATATTATTATTATTATTATTATTATTATTATTATTTATTATTATTATTATTATTATCATTATTATTATTTTATTATTTTTTTTTATATTTTATTATTTTTTTTTTTTTCATTATTATTCTTAATTATTATCATAGTTCTCTTTATTATTATTTAATTATTATTATTTATCAATAAAATAAATCAAAAAAAAAAATTAAATTATAATTTTCATATTATTATTATTATTTTTATTTTATTACTCTTATTATTAATTTTATTTTATTATATTATTATTATTATTATTATTTATTATCATTAATATTATTATTATTATTATTAATTTATTTACTTTATTATTATTTATTATTATTATATTATTATATATTATTATTATTATTATTATTATTATTATTTATTATTATATATTATTATTATTTTTTATGTTTTATTATATTATTATTTTTTATTTTTTATTATTATTTTTTTTATTATTATTATTTTGTTGCTTTTGTTAAAAATTAATTTTTAAAGAATTTGATATTTAATATAATTTTCTTTCGTATTTTAATTGTATACATATTACCTTATAAATAATAATAATAATGATAATAATAATAATAATAATAATAATAATAATAAAATATAATAATAATAAATAATAATAATAATAATAATAATAATAATAACATAAAATAATTTTAATAAGAATTTTAGTATTAATTGTAAAAATGTTGTAATACTAATTATAATAATATTAAAAAGAATTTTAATATTAATTTTAAAATTGTTATAATAATAATAATAATAATAATTAAATAATAATTAATAATAATAATAATAATAATAATAATAATAATTATAAATAATAATATAATAATATAATAATATAATAATAATAAAATAATTAATAATATAATATAATAATAATAAATTAATAATAATAAAAAATAATAATAATAATAATAATAATAAATTAAATAAATAATATAATAATAATAATAATAATATATAATAAATAATATATAAAATAATAATAATAATAATAATAATAAAATAATAATTAATAATAATAATAACAGTAATAAAAATAATAATAATCAATAACAAAAATAATAATATTAGAAACAGAATAATATTAATAATTAATTTTTGTTTCGAAATTTATATGGTAATTCTATAATTAAATAAAAAAAAAAAAAAAAAAAAATTACTTAGCTTTAGTTATTCAATAGGATTTAATTCATTTTAAAATACATGGATTATATATAATGGGGGAGGGAGATTATAAAAGCCTGATATCCCCACTCCCCCTAAATCCCTTAAAGTTTAAAAATATACAAATATATTTTTTTTTTTAATGGGATAGGGAAAACAAAGCATGTTTTCCTATTATTGTAAATTTAACTTAATAACCTGAATGAAAATAATAATAATAATAATAATAGTAATAAAAATAATAAATAAAAATAAAAAATAATAATAAATAATAATAATAAAATAAAAAAAAAAAAT
>SEYY01003236.1:125000-129719 GCA_009176605.1 Armadillidium nasatum
CTCTTAGAAGCTTGTTTAAGAAGAGTAATAATGTAATTTTTCAAAGAAAGATCACGAAAAAAAAAAAGTTTTTAAAAAGTTTAGGACAACCGAAAGTTTGAGTTGTGTGCTTTCAAAAATGATTTCATAGTTGTATAGAAGATTGTCGAGTCTAAAGAAAAAGAAATGAGTGTTCGAGTCATTGCAAACAACCCATGTTCTTCATGCCTCCTGAATGATTAGAAGTTAGTTGTTCCAAAATCAACCTACTAGCATCAATTAAACGTTGTTGGTTGAGAAGTCTTTCAAAATGAAAGGAGAAATAAAAGGTGGAGTCTTTGGCATAGGAATAGGTAGGCGAAGAAAATTTCACTTTAATAATCATTTCAAAGAATATCAAGTACGTAAACAAGTCTGACCTATATGCCAGAAACATTTCCTTCCAAAAGATTAGAATCTTTCTCGCGGAAGACGTAGAAATATAGAAGTGGAAACAGAAATAATAATTTAATCATACAAATACAAACTTGGAAAGAGTATGACAATATTAGGAGAATGATTTGAAGGTAAGCAAAGATCTAGGATGTTAGGTTCATCTCAAAGATGAAATATGAAACAAAGAGGGAGCAATGCCATCTACTCAAAGTTATTTCAGATTGGTAAATAAGTTAACCATCTGTATCTTAAGTAACAAAAGAAAACCACTAACAGTGGTGAGCATCTAAATTACCTAAAATTTTAATTTGAGAGAAAGGAGAAGGGGAATGTGCTCCATTTTCAGTTTAGATAATCGAAAGTTTTAGAGCAGTCGTTAGGAGGTAAAAATAAATGAATTTAGCTGTGGATTTTCTAGAGGGTCAAATTCCCAAGTTGGAAAATTTCAAAAGTCTAGTAAATAGAGACACTAGAATAAAAATTTTCGTTACCTACATATGAAGAACGACTACCTTTAGCTGAAAATATAGAAGATAGAGAGAGTAAGAGCGAACAGAAGAGGATTTGATGTTGGAATTCCTAAGCACCCGAGTTTTGATTGAGAAAAAGGTGATGTCTAGAAGAAGAGAGGTGATGTTCAACAAAGTGGAAATTAAATGAAATCAATGAATCTTGTAAATATTAATGGAAAATAAAGACCTCTTACCAAAGCAAGGAAGGTAGCTGCAAAATCTTGGTGGTAAGTCCCATCATAAAAAATCACAAACTTTCAAATGATGATGGGATGAGGGGTAGTGTACTTCTTGGACAAGCCACTCTAAACCTCTCCAAGGCAGGCTTAGGTTTTGCCATATTAAATTTTTTAATCCAAAAAATAATGTACGAGTATGTGCTTGTTAGTCTGTTGAGCACATTTGAAAGAAAAAGAAGGGCGGTGGGATTCTGGTACTATAGTATAAGGTCGACGGGTCACTAGGGATGCCCTCTGAGAAGTTGAAATAAGTAAAGAACGAATCCAGGGCAACGAAGTTTAGGGAAAGCAGCAGCCAAATCACAAGCCAGTAGGTCACGCCCAGTGAAGCTATTTTTTTTATGACGATATTACGCTCCCTCTCTCTCTGTCTGCCTCTCTCTCTCTCTCTCTCTCTCTCTCTCTCTCTCTCTCTCTCTCTCTCTCTCTCTCTCTCTCTCTCTCTCTCTCTCTCTCTCTCTCTCTCTCTCTCTCTCTCTCTCTCTCTCTCTTCTCTCTCTCTCTCTCTCTCTCTCTCTCTCTCTCTCTCTCTCTCTCTCTCTCTCTCTCTCTCTCTCTCTCTCTCTCTCTCTCTCTCTCTCTCTCTCTCTCTCTCTCTCTCTCTCTCTCTCTCTCTCTCTCTCTCTCTTCTCTCTCTCTCTCTCTCTCTCTTCTCTCTCTCTCTCTCTCTCTCGCTGTTTTTCCTTTTTTTTTCTTTCCTCATCTCTCTCTACTCTCTCTCGTCTCTCTCTCTCTCTCTCTCTCTCTCTCTCTATATCTCTCTCTTATATATTTATATATTTATATATTTTTATTTATTATATATATATATATATATATATATACTATATATATATATATATATATATATATATATATATAATATATATATTATATATATAAGTCTGCTAAACGAGTAATCGAGCACTGACCTTTAGGTTGATAAGCCAGATTGTTTCGGTCCTGTTGCCTTTGTGCCCGAGTGCAGTAGTGGGGATCTTTTGAGGGAGTCTTCTTGACAGTTCTCATCAATTTTCTCTCTGCAATTCTATTTATGTGATGTCGTGGTACAAAGGTAACTCTCTATTGTACCAACTTAAAGGTCTTGTCAGACTCCTTGTTTAGCTGACTTGAAATTATATAAATATATATTTTCACTCTAACATTTACTTATTAATTATATATATATATATATATATATATATATATATATATATATATATATATATATATATATATATATAATATATATATATAATATAATAATATAAAGTAGTAAGGAGAGCGCTTTCGGCTGGTGCCAGATTTAGCTACTGTTCAAAAAAATCTGGCAACCTTCCCCTAACGGTCTATTCTGTATTTGCGTGCAATCCTGCATTCTCGGGGGCCTTCCTAACATTTTCTTTGTCGGTTCACGGACCCCTGGACCCCCAGATTCGAGCCAAATTCAGCCAGACTGAACCGCAAAGAAAATGGACAGGAAAATGAGTGAGGTGAACGCAGCGATTTTGCAAACTCAGGCAACTTCCTGATACCATTTTTGGGGGGTTCACGGGGCCCCCGCGGGGGCCCCTTCCCCAGACTTGAGGCCAATTTCAATGGGTTGAACCCACTAAAATGGTGTCAGGAAAGAGAATGAAGTCAATTTGAGTAGAGTGATTTGCAATTGCAAATAAAAAAATAAGGTTGAGCCACTCACATCTTAACTTGCAAAAGTGTTATTTCTCCTGCAAGCTAAGTTTAAAACCGATAATAGTAATAATAATAAAAAAAAAAAATAATATAAAAAAAATATAATAAATATTTATAATATTATATATAATATTTATATTATTATATATTATATAATATAATATATTCTATATACTATAATATTTTTTTTTTTTATTATAATATATTATTAGATTGTCATTATATTAAATTCTTATTATATTTCGAAAATTTGTATTAAGAATGCTAGAAATAATATTTTTATTATTTGTAAATTAGGAAACAAATTATTGTTCCTCAAATATGACTTACCAATTTTAGGATTTGGATATTGATGTTTTTAAAATCTCTTTTCCATGGGGTGGTTGTTGGGGACAGAGATGTGCTGTTAGAGTGGGTTACCTTCCTTCATCCTGGAAACGTAGGTAATTTTCCACACTCTTATAAGAAACAATATTGGTGCAATATAGGATAGTTAACTTAAAGACATCTAATTTTTATGTTGAATATATATAAGAAGAGTAGATTTCATAATATCCGTATTCATATTCGTATTCGCGATTTAAAAAAAAAATCGTATTCGTATTCGCGAAAATATAAAATTCATTTTCGTTCCATCTTAAAACATATATATATATATATATATATATATTATATATTATTATATATATATATATATATATATATATATTATATATATATTAATATATTATATTATATAATAGTCTTATCGAGATAAAGCTGTGCCCTGAAAAATAATAAATGTTTATTATAAATTATATGAGCATTGCTCAAGTGTTTGAAAATTTATGGTGGAAAAAGATTAAAGAAAATCTACAAATTATGAAGATATGATTAAATATTGAAGAAAAGATAATATATTTATCTTATCTTAATTTATTTTGCGAAATCTTTTTGTAAAATTGATAATAAAGATATAGTTTTTGTCCTCTGAATTGGGAATTGCATTTATGATAATGATATAAAAAGATGCTTATTTATTATTTAAAATATTCAATATAATGCAAAAATTTCTTGAAAAAAATAAATGAATTTGATATATTAATATCCGATATGATTAGTAACGATTTCTTAAATAGTTTCATACAAGCATAAAAATGTATTTGAATGAGTGTTTTGTTATTTTTACAGTTTTGTATGAATGTGAGAAGTTGCAGTTAAAAAATTGGAAAAAGAAAGAGGTTTGTGAGTGAAAGTGTCTAGAGACAAAAAGATGCATAAAAAATTACAATTGTGCAGTTGGTAAAGGAGATAAGTTAAAATTTTTAAACAGTGGTTATTGCTATAAAATGAAAACCCGTTTAAAATTCATGGGAAAATGATGGATGGGATCTTTGGGAGAATTGACATAGTATAGAGCCAGATGGAGAAAGAGTTTTAAAGGTCTAATCTTGAGAAGGAAATCTAAATAGATAAAAGACACATCAGAATGCTTTAATTAACTGAAGAAATCGCTGATGGCTAATTAAGAAATATGATATGCAGAAACGGAACAACTTACAAACACAGGATTGCGAACTAAAATTTTATTAAGAACCGCCTGAGAGATACTACCAGGAAATTCGCCTTCTAATATTATGCCAAGACACAGCAAGAAGATCAGTTTCAGAAAAAAGTACGATGTTTTGCATCATTGGGCTGAATTCAAGTAGACAAAGATCAAATCACATCGGCATTGCTTAAATGAAAACATAGATAAAAGTGTGAGCAAAGTTTCAGGAACTTAACTTTTACTAAAAGATAAGAAAAACTCTGAATCAGTCTGTAGAGACAAAAGAAGAGAAAAAACATTAGCAATGATAAAGTTGAATATGCTGAAAAATGTTGAAAAAAGGGATAAAAAT
>SEYY01003237.1:0-2500 GCA_009176605.1 Armadillidium nasatum
GTCTAAATAGACACAGTGGGCATTAATGGGTTAATGCAGAATCAAAAACTAACCTCTAATATAATATATTCCAAAGACGTATATGAAAAGTTTTTCTGCAAGAATGCGCTGTTGTCACTTCTTCTACCTTGTGAGTGAATAATCTGAATAATAAATTAGGCTTTTTAGAAGTTCAATGCCTACGTCTATAAATCACAAACGGCGTCACTATTATTAAATATATTTCTAAGGAAATAAATGGGTATTATTTATTCTACGAGTGCACTAAACCTAAAATTTCCTTTACATCGTAAATAATAAAATATTATCATATAAATAGCATGTATTTAATTATTGTTTTGTTCGAAATTTATTTTTTATTTATTTGAGATCTATTTGTAAATTATAATAAGCATTGCTGTTTTTGAATGGCTGGTTCCAAATATGCAAAACCTATTTTGACCTCTATTGTATAACACTAAAAGGTCGCGCGCAAAAAAATTTGCAATTCAATGAGACTCGAAATAAGCCATACCAAATATAAATGATTCATAATATTGGAACGCTGGAATAAACGACCAACGCGGCAATGGAAGTCTTCTAAAAATTTGAGAAGCCAACACATGCTTTACCAAAATGGCCTTAAAATTAAAATTAAGATATATTTCACGGTCAAAAAGCTTGACTAATTGATTTGTAACCGTAAAATGACTTTTAACTTAATTTCCTTGCAAGAAAATATATATAAAAAATTCATAAGCCGGAACACCTGCTTCCACAAAAAATAAATACGATTCCTACATACACATTGCTGCTGGAAGAAAATTAAACGGTATTTGCACACGCGTGTGTACAAAATTATGAATGAATTTTCATTAGTCTTTTAATGCATTATTAAGCAATAAATACATACCACAAACAATTGATATATATATATTAATATATATATATATATATATATATTATATATATATATATATATATATATATATATATATATATTATTATTATATAATATTATACTATTATATATAATATATATATATATTTCGTGGGCAAAGCCAGAGGCTTATTGGAAGATGTCGGAATCGTAGGGGTTATGACCACGTCCCAATACACGGAGTTTGAGTGTTAAGTAAAGGGCTGGTAAAATAATAAAGGGAACGTGTTCAGACTTTACAGCAGGTACATGTAAGACGAGCATAGCGTTAAGTCTGGGTCAGAGAGTGGACAGAGAAAGAATAGACTGTGAAAAAGTGTGTCGAGAGAAACTCAATGGAAAATATACGTCGTAGATTCAAAAGAGAGTATATTGTAATAAATAAGTAATTGATAGAAATAATTAAGAGTTATAAAGACAGAAATTATACACAAATAGATATTACAAGGAACTGATGAGTGAAAACAATATGTATACGTACTCCATACTGGAGGAACAAACCCATATAAAGAGCAAGCAACTGGGGTGGAGAAAAGAAATTCTGAAGGTGCCTTATAACACCTTATCTCTTAGAAGCTTGTTTAGAAAGAGAAGTAATGTGATCCTTCCAAGAAATATCACGAGAAAAATAAACACCGAGAATATTTAGGAGAGATGAAGGTTTGAGTTGTGTGTTTTCGAAAAGAATCATTTTGTGTGTAAGATTGTGTCGAGTAGAGAGATGGAAGAACCGAGTTTTTGAGGCATTGAAAAACATCTTTTCTCTACCCAAATTTGAAATAGGGATATATCAGAGATCATTTGTTCCAAGTCTACTCCCAAACTGCTGTTAGGAATGACATCTTTCAAATTGAAAAGAATAATGAAGGGCGGAGTCATCACCATAGGAGTGAATAGGTGATGAGAAAACAGAGAGAAGGTCATTAATGAAAAGAAGAAAAAGTGTTGGGATAGGACTAATCCTTGAGGAAAAATTTAAATATATTTAAAGGATGAACGGTGGCCGTCTACAACAAATGCTATAAAACGATCGGAAAGAAAATCAGAGAGAGGGTTAGATTCCGTAAGAGAAAAGTTTGCAAATCAAAGCTGTGTGACATACTCCATCGAAAGCTTTCGATGCATCCAGCGCTAGAGCAAAAGATTCAATGAAATGCCGAAGAGCGGAGGACGAAGAGGTCAGAGGGAAGAGAAAGAAGATAACCAGTAGAGCGTTTTTACGAAAGCCACACTGGCGATCAGAGATAAGATTTGAAAAATTGAAATGTTTCCAAATCTTTCTGTTCAGGATACATTCGAAAACTGTAGAAAGAACCGAGTTTAAAAAAATGGGGTGGTAGTTGGAGGGTTGATAATGGATCCCCTTTCTTCGCCACAGGTTGAATGAACGGAGGTTTCCAGCCTGAAAGGAAGTTGGAAGTAGAATGACAAAGATGAAATGGTTTCCCAAGACTGGATGAAAGCTCAAAAGCACAACTTTTTGAGAACCACAGGAGGGATACCATCAGGACAGTACACGTTCTTAGAGTTAAGCTCAAAGAGGACAGAAATGTCCTCTTAGAAGAAATTACAATGTTAGGC